>CATIWM010204774.1:0-20651 GCA_949671775.1 Mallotus repandus | reverse complement strand
TGTCCAAATCACAGCATAGTCAGAATAACAATACCCAACTACACATTGACCATCTTTCTTATCCTGCTAAAATATCAAACCAACATCTACGGTGTTCAGAATATACCATAGAATCCATTTCACAGCTTGCCAATGCTCCTTCCTAAGATCATGCATATAACTGCTCACAACCCTAACTGCCTGTGAAATATCGAGCCTCGTACACACCATTGCATACGTCAAGCTACCAACAACACTTGCATACAGTACTTTTGTCATGTATTCCCGTTTTGCATCATTCTTTGGTGACATGAATGCACTAAGCTTGAAATGAGGAGCAAGTGGTGTACTAACTGGTTTTGACTTTTCATTCATGCTAAAATGTTTTAGTACCTTTCTTAGATATTGTTTCTGAGATAAATAAGGCCTCCCCAATTTCCTATCTCTAGATATCTCCATGCTAAGAACCTTCTTTGCTTCACCGAGATCCTTCATCTCAAACTCCCTGTTCAATTGAGTCTTCAATTTCTTAATTTCTGTCTGACTCCTGGAAGCTATCATCATATCATCAACATAAAGAAGAAGATATATATATGATCCATCTTGTAGCTTGCGCAAATATACACAATGATCATATTTGCTTCTTGTGTACTTTTGCCGTATCATAAATTTGTC
This sequence comes from Mallotus repandus, assembly GCA_949671775.1. Taxonomy (NCBI): domain Eukaryota; kingdom Viridiplantae; phylum Streptophyta; class Magnoliopsida; order Malpighiales; family Euphorbiaceae; genus Mallotus; species Mallotus repandus. The sequence goes on along the minus strand of CATIWM010204774.1, from coordinate 19,997 downwards.
AAATCGCTTGTACCACTGCCTCAGAGATTGTTTCAATCCATACAACGATTTTTTCAATTTTAATACCATCTTTTCTTTCCCAACAACTTTGAATCCATTTGGCTGAGTCATATAGATTTCCTCCTCCAAGTCTCCATGTAAAAATGCAGTTTTTACATCCATCTGAACTAGTTCCAAATCCAACTGTGCTACCAAAGCCAACAAAATTCTGATAGAGGAATGTTTTACAACTGGAGAAAATACTTCATTATAATCAACTCCTTCCACATGAGCGTAGCCTTTTGCCACCAATCTTACTTTGTAGTGAACATTATCCTTGTCAGGAAATCCATCTTTCTTTGCATATACCCATTTGCATCCAATTGCCTTCTTTCCCTTCGGAAGACTAGCTAATTTCCATATTTGATTCTTTTGAAGGGATTGCATTTCTTCATCCATGGTGATCCTCCACCTTTTCTATTCTGAACTTTGAACTACTTCATTATAAGTGGCAAGAACGTCATCAATTGCAATTGGTGATGCAAGAGTGACCATATTAGCATAGCGAGCAAGTTGTCTAATGGTCCTCTTTCCCTTTCTTTATACAATTGATTCTTGTTGATGTGGAGGTTCTTGGGTCTAAACCTCTTCTTCATCTTACTCTTCTTCTACCATAAGAGAGTTGTCATCAATTTCTTTATTGGCTGGGACAATTCTGGTGCGATTAAACTCCACCTATTTGGGAGTACAATCTGTCTGCTCCATTTTTTCTGAAGTCACCTTTCTCAACATGGTAGATTCATCAAAGGTAACATCCTTGCTGAAAATTACTTTCTTTGTTTCTGGACACTAAAGACGATAGCCTTTTACACCAGAGGTGATCCCCATAAAGATCGCCTTCTTTGCTCTTGGATCTAGCTTTGACTCCTTAACATGGTAGCATTCAGTGGAACCAAACACATGTAAGGAATCATAATCTGTAGCAAGTTTTCCAAACCATTTCTATAATGGCGTTTTACCACCTATAGTAGTTGATGGTAAACGGTTGACAAGGTGACAAGCATATACTACAGCCTCAACCTAAAATTTTTTGCCCAACCCAGCATTGGACAGCATACATTGAACCTTCTCCAGCAATGTTCGGTTCATACGCTCTGCCACCCCATTTTGTTGTCATGTATTTTTGACAATGAAGTGCTTAACAATACCTTCATCTTCACAGACTTTCAAAAATTGATCATTTTTTAATTCTCCACCATTGCCTGTGCGGAGACGTTTGACTTTTCTGCCTATTTGAGTCTCCACCATCTTTTTCCATTTAAGGAAAATTTCCAGCACCTCATCCTTCACCTTCATTGTATACACCCAAAATCTCTGGGAAAAATCATCAACAAAGGTGACATAATAGTGTTTTCCTCCTAATGAAGCTGTCTTAGAAGGCCCCCACACATTTGAATGAACATAATCCAAAATACCCTAAGTATCATGGATTGCTGTTCCAAATTTCACCCTTGTTTTCTTCCCTTTGATACAATGCTCACAAAAATATAATTTGCAAGCCCGAGCTCCTTTCAATAATCCTTGATCTATCAGCAATTTCAAGGATTTTTCACCAGTATGCCCCAAGCGCATATGCGATAACCTGGTTGCTTCTGACTCCTGATCATCAGTAGAAGCTATTACTACTGATGTCCCAACAATTGTACTACCCAAAAAATAATACACATTATTTCTTTTTCGAATTCCCTTCATTATCATAAGTGCACCATAGATGATCCTCATAATCCCATCTTTCGCCCTTACTTCAAAACCTTTTGAATCTAAGGTTCCCACAGAGATGAGATTCCTTATCAAATTTGGCACATAATGAACACCTGTTAAGGTTCTAATTGATCCATCCTTATTCCTCAAGCGAATTGAACCAATCCCATGTGTGTCAAGAGGGGCATTATTTGTTGTGTAGACAACTCCACCATTTAGTTCTTTAAAATTAAAGAACCATTCTCTATTGGAGGTTATATGGTGGCTACAAGCTAAATCTAGCAACCATGAACTACAACAGCTGGTTGATTGCGTGGCAGTAATTGAGAGATCTGAATCTACATCATCACACTCAACTACAATTGATTCTGGGATAGCCTTTCCCCTTTCAAGTTTGCCTTTATTCTTTAGCTTGGGACAATCTTTCTTCCAGTGCCCTTTTTCTCGACTAAAGGCCCATTGATCTTTGCTCAGTCTGGACTTTGACTTCGATCTCCCTCTCCTTCCTTTATTTTGACTTTGTGAATGGCCTCTAACAACAAGAGCTTATGCTTCTACACTTGTGTTTTTTGGCTTTTCTTTCTTTCTCAATTCGTAACTATACAAGGCAGCAGTTACGTCACTGAGAGACACATCAACCTTCCCATGAAGTAGAGGAGTTTCAAGATACTCAAACTCATCAGGAAGTGATCCCATCATCATTAGAGCCAGATCTTCTTCTTTAAAAGCCACGTCCATATTCAACAGATCAGCCACTAGCGGATTAAAGCTAGTAATGGGATCATTCATAGTGGTACTTGGAACATAGTTGAAGCGGAACAATCTCTTTTTCATGTAGAGTTTGTTTTGACTGCTTTTCTTTAAAAATTTCTCTTCCAAAGCCTTCCACAATTTACTTGCAGAAGTTTCTTTAGAAAATGCATACTTCTGTGCTCTAGAAAGACACGATCGAATGGTACCACATGCCAATCTATTGATCGTCTTCCATTCTTTCTCCTTAACATCATCTGGTTTCTTTTCTTCAATGGCAATGTCTAGACCTTGCTGAAAAAGAGCATCTAGAACCTCACTTTACCACATGCCGAAATGGCCGGTGCCATAAAAAATTTCCACTGCAAATCTAGCATTTGTCACAGCAGTTCTTCCCAAAATTGAAGATGAAGAAGTTGTTGACTTCGATATGGATTCTTTTGTGATGTCTGCCATTTCTGCTACAATTTCTATTTAATAGCTGTCAATGCGGAATGCCAATTAGCCTAAGGAAATTTTTTCTGATGTGGAAGATCAGCCTAAGCTGTAACACAGAGCATGCTAAAATAAACCAAGAGTTCTGATACCAATTGTTGTGAAATTCGAGTTAATTTTCACCAATAATAAATTCACTTGGAGAACTATTGTACATGTTACTAGAGTGAAAATGATTGTGATTGTACTAAAAATCAGCCCAAGGTAAATTCCCATGAAAGAGTGGTAGGGTCATAATGCCTCCTTAAAAACCACACTCCTTGGACATAATCTATCAAGACAAGTAATTTTAATAGCACAATAATTAACAACAAATATACCTGATAATAGCTATTAAATAAACATAAAAGAGAATTCCAAATTTAACGAGGTTCGGCTAATTATGCCTACGTCCTCGGACACTACTAAAATAATCTTTCACTAATTGAGGAAATATTACCTAAGAGAGAGAAAAAGATTAATTGCCAATATATGAGAGAGGCAATTCTGGAATGATTAACTAAGGGAGGGTAGAAGTTTATTTATAACCAAAAACTCCCCCTCCTCTTAATAACTAAACAATGTGGGATTGACAATTTTGCCAAAAAAAACCAACATTGATAGGGTCAGGATGCATTATCAGGTCGTTGTCGGGAAGTTTCATCAGAGCTTTCTTAAGGTGTCATTTGGAAATTTCTCTCCTAAAGAAGTTGAGGCTCTCTCTATACACGAAGCTCTCGGTTGGTAAAGTCTCAGCAATTGGATTGTATTGTTTAAGAATCATATGCACTGCAAATGTTTCAATGTCTTTGAACTCTAGATGATACAGATTTATATTCAGTTTGTTAGAAGGTTTGCAATGAGACAACTCATATGTTAATCAAATCTGCCCTTTCTATGTCTGAACTCAATGTATGGGATTCAATCACAAACTTTGTTTTCTCTATGTTAGATCAAAAGAGCTCTAATGAATGATAAACTCTTTATTTTTAAAAAAAAGAAAGGCTCTTATTATACAGTCCTTCAATACACACATTTGTACATATACAAATGAGCTAATAACCATAAAATCAGTTTTTTTCATCATAACCATTGATAAATATAATAAGACAATTTATAATTTAAATTTATTGACTAAAGACCTATAATTCGAGTTTTTCACTGCAATTTACATTCTTTTAATTTTTCATATTTGCATTTTATCATAAATGCTTAAATCAAGATTTTCTCTGTTATAACTTTTCCTTTTTGCAAACATAAGCCCCCATAAATTTGAAAACTGAGTACACCAATAGTCTAAGGAATTATAGTTTAGAAGAGCATAATCTACATTAGAAATTTTTTTGAAATGAATTGTCAAGTGCAGCAACATTGTTTGGCTTAAAAGAATAGCATGCATTAATCAATCACATGATGTTCAATGAAAGTTAAATAATTTTTCAATAGAGACTGAAGTTATATATGACTAGTAACATGAAAAAAAAAACATGTACATGACAATTTCCAAGTGTAAGTGTCTTTATGATGAACTTTCATAGCTAGAATTTTATTGACAATAAGTCAAATGCACCACCATTAATTTTTTATAATTTTTTTTTTCTAGAAATAAAAAAACTATTGAAAACTTCATCTCACATATATTTTTTATGAGTGTGAAAAATCTTATATTTTGAACACTCTTTTTTATGGGATTAGAATCTAATTAGTTGCATTTTTAATAAATTTAATTAATTTAAAGATCTTTTATTTGTTTTTGTTAATTTTGTTTAGTTGTTAGGATTTTTATTAATTTTATTGATTTTTAAGTTTATTTAGTTAATCTTTATTTCAATTTTGAAATAACGATGCATGGGAGGTAGTTGAAGGATTTGAACAAGTCAAAGATAGGATTTAGAGGAAGCACAAGTCAAAATCTTGAAACGGTGGAGTTTTAAAGGCAATATATTCCTACCTAGCCATGTGCTTGTGTGAGCACAACCATGCCAGAGTGTTAGAAAGCTGACATAGCTATGCACACCCTGCAACACAGCCAAGCAGCCTGATTCAGCACAAAGAAGGCTATTTTTGTGCACCCATACGCGTGGGTCCGCACAGTTGTGCAAGCTGTTAAAAAACTTTTCAAATTCAAATTTTGAGCTGCATATTTGGGGGATTTTAGGGATTTTCAATTGTAACAAACTTAAGAGATAATGGGGGATAGGGTCTATTTAAAGGGAGACACTAAGATGAACAATTAAGCTAGTTTTTACATTTTTCCTTTCTTAAGAATCAAAGTTGGTTTTGATTCAAGTTATTTTTTCTTATTAAAAATAAAGATTTTTATTTGAAGTTTGAGAATAGAAACCCTTCTATTCTAGTTAGTTTAGTAGAAAAGGGGGTTCTTCTCAATTAAAATCTTGTTATTTCCATTTATTTTGAATAATGATGATTGTTTATATTCTCTACACTTTATCTTCATCTCTTTCTTTCAACATGAGTACCGAGATAGATTTTTAGGTTCTTATTTCAATTAAACTATGTGCATATTATGATTGAATCTAACTCTTTAATCTTAATTCTTTGGTTGTTATTCAACTTAATGTCATCTTAGGCTTGATAACCCTTAAATTGAATTTACACTTTAGAACTTGATTGAGAGATAGGTTCTATTAGATTTAAACAATAACCTATTAGTTGCTTACTGAGTTGACAGAAATTTAAGTAGCTAATATTGATTAAAAAGCAGGACTTAAAATTGAGTTTTAGAAACACTTATAAGTTAATGAGAGTTATAAACTTGGTGTTAATTTTACTCAATTAATTATATGTTTATCTGAGAGGAAAATCTATGATTTTAAAAATGCTTTCAAGTTGAATTTAGGTTAGTTTAAGACTTAGATGTTTAATCTATTTTAAGAAAAAGTTGAATTGAGAATAAAAACCCTAGCTTTGATAGATAATCACTTATTAAGGGTTCTCTCCAAGCTCCGCCTACTAAGTGGCATAGGCTGTTCTGGTTACCCATCTCTGCCATGGCTTACATCTGTCATGGCGATATGTTTGCATCGTCCAATGTCAAACCATCTTATGCTACTGTGGTCATTAACTCTCTACCTCCGTCAAAAAAATCTTCAACCTCTAACAAAGGAGGTTTCATTGCAATTACGGTTGATCATCAATTGTATGAGCAAAGGCTATTGATTTGTCAGCATGCGCTCATAGATCAACTTGCCCTTGCTAAGAGTGATAAGCCTTGGAAGTTACAAAAATTAAAACAAAAACTTTCATCATTTTGGGGATTTTCAGATAATTGAAAACTCATTTCTGTAGGTCGTGGCTTCTATAATGTCATTCTGAATTCTAGTGAATACAAGAGTTCGATCTGGGGTAGAGGGCCATTAGAATTAAAGCCGGTTATCCTCCGCTTGTAGTGCTAGTCACCCAATTTTGATCCAACGGAGAAAAAATCTACTAATGCACAAATATGGGGTCAGACTTCATTGTTTTCCTTAAAAGTATCAACAACGCAACAATTAACAATGATTTTGGTCATTTTGCACGCCTTCTAATTAACGTATTGGGAAAAGCTTCTTCATCGACATTGTGTACAAAAACCTACCATTATTCTACAACATATGTTCCAATATTAGACATGCTCACCATGATTATAGAAGAAGACACTCATATAATGATTCCTGTTTACCGAAACTGAGTGTCAATCATGCTACGGTAACAACCCAGGAAGTGGATGACGGAGCTTTAAAATTCAAGAAAATCTAGATGCAAAAACAGAAGCATTCTATTCCTATTCACAGTGTGTTTGATTAGTTAAGGTGCATTAATGATCATATTAACCAGACAGAGGTTGTGGGTTTGTAAGAGCAGCTTCGTCCTGGTACTGATTTACCAATAAGGGATAGGCAAGAAGTGGAGGAAAACGTTGCTTTGCCAGAATTAAATAGGCGAACTTCTCTTGATGCTCAAACTCAGGTCGCAGTTGATGCTATTAAAACTGCGTCTCAGTCACTGAATGTTCATAAGGAGAGTTTGCTTCTCACTCAGAGACCTCAACCTAGTGATGTCACTGATGTGAGAGTGGAGGAAAATGTTGCTTCTACTATCGCATCTTTACTATATAACAAGGATTCTCTGCTAGTGTTGTTGGTTAACTTATTGACTCTGTCCTTATTTCAGTTCTGAACAATCACATTCAAAAAAGTAGATGACACCGGTACTTCTTCAGCTGGGAAGGAATTGACTTCAGATGCCACTCAGGGACCTCAATTTGGTGTTGTTGCTGATATATGATTTACTATCCTATATAATAAGTCCCTATGGGAGGATGGTGTTGCTAATTCGCATGCTGACTCTGATATGGACATTCCCATTCAAAACGTTGATGACACTGGTGCTTCCTTAGCTGATAAGGAATTAAATTCAAATGCCATTTCTAGCTCTAATTTATTAGATAATCATCTTATGGATCAACATGAGATGGAGATGGTTTATAAACAGTCCTGGGCTGATATGGTTAACAAAGACGCTGATTGGAAAATTGCTTTTGCAAAGAAAAAGAAGAAAGGAAAATTGAAACCAGTGCTCACCGGCAAGGGGCCTCAAACGAGGTCTTTTTCTCATGCATCTAAATGACTGTCTTCTTTTTCCATGAGTTTATTTGTGGAGAGTAGAAAATCTTTACATAAGCTCTTATAGGTTCAGGCCATGGGACTTTATAGTTTCAGTTTTTTTTTTGTTTTTTTTTTCCATTGCCCTTGAGGTTATTTATGTTTCGTTATTTTTTCTCTTTAATAATTGATCTTGGTAAAGGTTTGTACCTTTACTAAGAAGTTTTATAAAAAAAAATAAATAAAAACCCTAGCTTTAAATTTGATTATTAAATTTAATTAAATTTGTTGATTTTCAAACAAAAATTCGGTGTTTAAACAAACAAGCACTTTTAGTATTTCAATACTCAGTTTGTAATCTCTGTGGGATGATATCTTCTTTTACTACTTGAAATGATTTCGTATGCTTGCAGATTTTGCATGTCATGTTTTTGGCACCATTGCTAGGGATTGCTAAAATTGATATTGTTAAGAAAATTTTGTTGTTTGATTTATAAGTTATTTTAAATTTTATTTTCATTTTTTATTATTGTAGGGACTTGTGTTAGTGTATGCACACAACACATTGTGCAAGTAAGCAAGGAGTTCCAGTAATACCACTTGATTTAGAGCTTGAAAAGGCAGATCGAAGAAGAATGAGACAACATAAAAATAAGATGAACTAATGGGAAGAAGAAAGAAATTAGCCTCGAACTCAAAATGGGCAGAATGGGCAAAGGACTATGAGGGACTGTATGAGTCCTAATGTCCAAGGTGATCAAAATCCGATTGTGAAACCGGCGGTTGTAGCAAATAACTTCCAGATCAAACCCGCCATTATTCAAATAATCCAGAACTCACAATCCAGCGAATTGCCAAATGAGGATCCGAATGGTCATATGACTCAGTTCTTCGAGTATTGCTTAACCTTTAAAATTAATGGAGTGTAGCCCGAAGCAATTCAGCTTATTCTCTTTCCATTCTCCCTTATAGATAGAGCCAAGAGGTAGTCCACGAGCTTACCACCTAACTCCATCAACACCTGGCAAGAGCTTTACAACGCTTTCTTCAATAAGTACTTTCCACCAGCTAAAGTCTTGAAGATCAAAAATGAGATCAATTCTTTCTATCAAAGAGAACATGAAAGCTTCTACCAATGTTAGTACAAGTTTAAGGATCTTTAAAGGCAATGTCCATCTCAATTGATACCATAATGGGATTTGGTTCAATCATTTCATAAAGGTGTCATTCCATCAGTAAGGGTGAACATAGATGCATCGGCTAGAGGAACCATCATGTCAAAAACACCTAAAGAAGCTTTAGACCTTTTTAAGGTAATGGCTAACACATAAAGCCTCTGGTCTAATGAGAGGGCTATTTCAAAGAAAGGAGGGTCTATTGAAGTTGATAATTTCACCATGATAAATGCAAAATTGGATGCTTTATCCAAAAGAATGAATCAATTAAATGTTAATGCCATATTTATGTCTTACTTTTCTTCTTCTTCTGAATTGTGTCAGGGTGATCATCCAACTATAGAATGTCAAATGATGCAAAGATTGACAATGGAGAATGTGAACTATGTGAACAACTTCAAGGGGTAGCAAAACTAAGTGCATGGTAACACTTACAATCCTAGTTGGAGAAATCATCTAAATTTCTCCTGGAGTAATCAAGGAAACAACCAGTAGAGACCACAAGCACCATCAGGTTTTGGAGGTCAAAATGCTCAGCATCATTAATCTCATTTTTAGTAGGATAAAGGTTCATCTTCAGGGGCCACTTGGGAAAGCAAATTGGAGAAATTCATGGATGTAATTTCAGTAAAAATGAACCAAGAAGATAAAGCTACAAAGAGGTTGGAGGGTAAATTTAATCAAAAGTTCAAAAATCACTCTTCATCTATTCATAACTTAGAGATACAAATAGGGCAATTGGCAAATTCTTTATCAATGAGAAACCAAGGTTCATTGCCAAGCAACATCGAGAAGAATCTAAAGGAGCAGTTGAAAGAAATTACCTTGAGAAGCAGAATAGAGATCCAAACCCCAAAAGCAACAGTGGAATTAAGAAGGAGCAGAAAGAAGGGGAGAATGAATAGGAAGATGAATAGGTTGAATTCCAAGTATAGAAGGAGCCAAAAGTTCAAAATGAAAAACAAGAGAAGCCAAAGTCACCACCAATTCAACCTTATAAACCTCTAGTTCCATATCCTCAAAGATTAAAGAAACAGAAGCACGACCAATAATTTGTAAGGTTCTTGGAGAGATTTAAGTCACTTCACATCAACATGCCTCTAGTGGAATGTCTTTCTCAAATGCCCAACTATGTGAAGTTCTTGAAGGAGCTAATTTTTAATAAAAAGAAACTGTAGGAGTTTGAGACAGTCACACTTACAAAAGAGTGTAGTGCAATCATTTCCAATAAACTTCCTTTAAAAAGGAAGCATCCAAGGAATCTCACTATTCCATATTTTATTGGGAAATTAAAATTTCAAAAGGGTTTATGTGATTTAGGAGCTTCAACTAATCTTATGCCTTTGTCAATTTACAGGAAATTGGGATTAGGAGGGGAAAAACCTACAAGCATCCGCTTGCAGCTTGCAGATAGAACAATAAAGGAACCAGAAGGCATAGTGGAAGATGTGCGAGTAAGGGCTGGAAAATTCATTTTTACAGTTGACTTTGTAGTTCTAGATTTCGAAGAGGATGAGGATGTTCCTTTGATCCTTAGAATGCCTTTTCTTTACATTGTAAAAGACATAATTGATGTCTATGATCGAACATTCACACTACGAGTGGGAGATGAAAGTTATAAGTTTGATGTTTACCAAGGTATGAAATACCCCGCTGATAATGATTTGTGTTTAAAAGTTGATGTTGTGGATGAATGTGTGAGTAAATTCTAACGACGGAGGTTGGTAAAGTATGTGGAAATTGAAAATATTGAGAAGTGTTTTTCGGTACAATCCTCTTAAGATGAAGTACACCTAAAACACCAAACTCACTTACCTTACATACAATTAACAAACACTGAACCAACACCACCCTCGACCATAAAACCACCAAAGTTATACTAGAAACATTTACCAAATTATTTGAGGTACACTTTTCTAGGAGAAGATCAAACTCTACCTATGATTGCATCCTCCAAACTCACTCAAAACCAAGAGGAGTTGCTTATGAAAATGCTAAAAAAGAGGATACAGGCAATTAGTTGGAAAATTTTTGATATTAAAGGTATAAGCCCTTTATACTGCATGCAAAAAATTTGATGGAGGAGGGACACAAGCCAACCATTAAAAGATAGAGAAGACTCAACCCAAAAATGCAAGAAGTGGTGAAAAAGGAGGTAGTCAAGCTTCTAGATGCAGGAATCATCTACCCAATCTCAAATAGTTCTTGGGAGAGCCCAATCCAATATGTGCCAATAAAGGGAGGAATGACCATTGTGGAAAATGAGGAAGGGGAAGTAATTCCTACAAAAGTTATGAATGGATGGAGGGTATGCATTGATTGGAGGAAGTTGAACTCAATTACAAGAAAATATCACTTTCCATTACCATTCATTGACCATATGTCGGAGAGGATAGCAGGACATGCTTTCTATTATTTCTAGGATGGGTATTCAAGATATAATCAAATTGTAATAGCTCCAGAAGATCAGGAGAAGACACTTTTACATGTCCTTATGGCACATTTACTTATAGTTGAATGCCATTTGGATTGTGTAATGCTCCTGTGACATTCCAAAAACGTATGATGGCCATATTTGCAGATTTAGTGAAAGAGATCATGGATAACTTTTTAGTTTATGGAAACTCTTTTAAAGGATGTTTGGAAAATCTAGAGCGAGTACTTGCACATTATGAGGAAACCAACTTGGTGCTAAATTGGGAGAAATGCCATTTTATAGTTGATGAAGGAATTGTTATTGGGCACAAAATCTCAGCTCAAGGCATTGAGGTTGATAAAGTGAAAGTGGAAACTACTAAGAAGATGTAATATCTAATAAATTTGAAGGGTGTTAAAAGTTTTCTTGGTCATGCAGGCTTCTATAGGTGGCTTATCAAGGATTTTCTTAAAATCTCTAAACCCCTTTGTAAATTACTTGAGAAAGATTCACCTTTTGTCTTTACTAATGAGTGTAAATTGGCTTTTGATAGGTTAAAAGGGGCACTCATTTCATATCCTATAGTTGTAGCACCCGAATGGAATCTTCCATTCGAACTAATATATGATGCAAATGATCACGCAATAGGAGCAGTACTTGGCCAAAGGAAGGAGAACAAGCTCCATGTGATTTACTATGCAAGCAGGACGTTGACAAAAGCACAACTCAATTATCCCACTGCAGAAAAGGAGATGTTGGTGGTTATTTTTGCATTTGATAAATTTAGATCTTATCTTCTTTGTTCTAAAGTTATTGTGTATATAGATCATGCAGCATTAAAGTACCTTATGAACAAGAAGGACTCTAAACCAAGGCTCATTAGATGGGTGCTTCTACTGTAAGAGTTTCAGATTAAGATCAAAGACAAAAAGGGATATGAAAATGTTGTAGCTGATCATCTCCCAAGATTAGAGCTGGATTTAGAAGAATGAGAGGAAAAGCCTATTAAGGAAAAATTTCCAGATGAGATGCTTATGGCAATTAAAAGCTGGGATGCTCTTTGGTTTGCCGATATAGCTAGTTTCCTCTCAAGTGCTGAGTTTTTAGAAGAATTCACTAAAGAAATAAAGAAGAAGCTAATCCAAGACTCTAAATCCTACTTGTGGGATGATCCTTATTTGTGGAAATTGTGCAATGATGACATGATAAGGAGGTGCACAGCAAGTGGTGAAATTTAGTCAATTTTACAACATTGTCATGGAATGGTCAATGGTGGCCATTTTGGTCCATAAAGAACAACTGCTAAAGTTCTTGAAGTAGGTTTATTTTGGCCTACACTCTTTAAAGATGCTCAAAATTTTGTACTCAATTGTGATGCATGCCAAAGGAGTGGAAACATTTCAAAGAAAGATGAGATGCTTCAATCGAGAATATTAGAAGTTGAAATATTCAATGTTTGGGGCATTGATTTCATGGGGCCATTCCTTATGTCAGAAGGAAACAAGTACATACTTGTTTGTGTGAATTATGTGTCAAAATAGGTAAAAGCTCAAGCTTTTTCTATGAATGACGCAATGGTTGTTCGTAAATTTTTAAAAAAGCTTTTTTCTCATTTTAGTATTCCTAGAGCTATCATAAGTGATAGGGGAACACATTTTTGCAACAAAAATATGGAAACATTGTTGGCCCAATATGAGGTGAAGCACAAAGTAACAACACCTTATCACCCCCAAACAAGTGAGCAAGTTGAGGTGAGCAATCAAGAGGTAAAGAAGATCTTGGAAAGGACAGTAAGCAAGTCAAGAAAGGAGTGGGCAAGGAAGTTTGATGATGCTTTATAGGCATATAGAACAGCATATAAAACACCTATTGGAATGTCTCCATATAGGTTGGTTTATGGCAAAGCATGTCATCTTCCTATTGAGTTCGAACATAAGGCTTATTGAGCAGTTAAAGCTTTAAATTATGATTTCAAGAAAGCAGCAGAAAAGAAAATTTTGTAATTGAGTGAACTTAAAGAAATTAGAGAAGCTGCATATAAGAACTAAAGGATTTACAAGGAGTGTACAAAGAGGTGGTATGATGCAAAGGTCAAGATCAAGAGGTTTAAAGAAGGTGATCAAGTGTTGTTGTTCAATTCAAGGCTCAAATTATTCCCAAGAAAGCTGAAGTGTAGATGGTGAGGACCATGTATGGTAAGTTATGCATATCATTATGGAGCGGTGGAATTATGCAACACTCAAGGAGAAAAATTTAAAGTAAAGGGACAAAGATTGAAACTACATCATAGAGGCATATTGGAGAATTTTCACTAAATTACCTATTTAAAAGATTTAATTGAGTAATGAGCATTATGGTCTAGCTTATGGACCTTAAAGAGCGCTTCTTAGGGGCTCAACTAAGCTTGTTTTGTTTAAATTTACTTTTTATTGTCTTAAATGTTTTAAATTTGTGAAGTTTTTATTTTTAATGTAAGTTTTATTGTGTGTTTTTCAAGAATTAAAGGAGAAGAGGAGCTCTAGAAGACAGTTTGTAAGTTAAAATTTGTGGAAAAATGTGTGATTTTTATGTGGGAAATATATGGGTGCTATTATATGTGCAAAATGATGAAATAGCCTTATATGATGAATATATCAAGCTGCACACCTTGTTGCACAGCCATGTGACCTGATGGATAATGTTTAAATGTGAAATTTAACATCTAGACACAACTGTGTGCATTGGAGCACACAACCATGCCTAAACAAGTGCATTCCTGAGGTTGTAGCTCGATTCAGGCGTAGCTGTGTGCGTGGGTACGCACCGTTGTGCCTCAAAGTTAAGGAAATTCATGTTAAATAGTGCACACAACCGTGCACATTGATGCACACAATAGTGTTAAAAAAATTACATGATTTTTAAGTGGATTTTTTTTAGTTTCCTATGGTTTTTCACTTTCCTCATGTTTTTACTCTTTCCTATTTCTAGGATTCTACAACTTTGACCACTTTTCCATAATTCTTTTCCACTTCGCCATGACTTTTTCACTTCTTCATGTCTTCCCATTTCCTAATTTTTAGGTTACCACAATTTTGACTACTTTCCGAATTACCTATTTCTAGGGTTCTTTAAATTAATTCTTTTATTCCTTTTCTTCACTTTATTTAAGCATCCATTCTCTCTTCTCTTTACCTCATTCTCTACATCCTTATTCTCTACACATTCTTTTCTCTCAAATTCCATTTAAGAGGCGCTACTTCTTTCTTCCACCATTTCCATTTTTCTTTGAATTTTCCATCACTTTCTTTTCTCACCATGGAAAAAGAGCCAAGAATGAAGTTAATTGCAAGCAATAAACATGGTCCTCCTTCCAAAAGAAAACTTGGTGGTCGTTCTAATAATCCGGGTGGAGCAAATGAAGAAATAATGGTAATTCCTTTCCCTAAACTTATTAAGTTTAGGCATGAGTGGCAAAGGAAGAAGTTTGAGCAAATTATGACTAGAAAAATTGTGCCTAATAGATATATGAGTGTTTCTTCTTTGCAAGAGGTTGGTTTGTTAGATGAAGTTAACATGTATGTGAATAGGATGGGATGGGGTGATTTTGTTATAATGCAAAGTCATGCCTATGTGAAACTAACTTGTGAATTTCTCTCAACATTTTACTTTGGTGAGCAATCTCTAGTGCTTAAGTTTCATTTTGGAAATGAGGAATAAACACTTAGTTTATTTGAGCTTAATGATGTGTTCCATTTTCCTATAAATCAAGATGCAAATGTTGACTTTGATAGAGATGTATTTTGGAGAGAAATTACAGGATAAAGAGAGGTGTTTTATAAAGCTAGGTTGGCAAAAGAATCTCGAATTTGATTGCCGGCTTTGAAATATTTGCATAGGCTCATGTCTCATTCCTTGTTTTTAAGGAAATAAGGTGATGTTGTGGTTTCTACCACTGAGCTTAACATCCTTTATTGCATGGTTAATAATAGGAAGTAAGATATAGCACCTATTTTGTCTTTCGTTCTATGAGGCGTGTTGTACAGGCCAGGAAAGCATTGATATCAATAGGGCACATTGTCACAGGCTTAGTCATGTATTTCACACCATTCAAAATTTCTAGGCATGAGCTTGAGCTATTGGAACTTGAATTATTCAATAAAGATTACCTCATTAAAGCTGAAATCATTACTAAATTGAGAGAGTTAAAGGATGCTGATTGTAAGAGATGCTATATGATTCGACAAAATGCATTAAAGCTTGGCGAAGTTCCTTTACCAAGAGTTGCAGGAGAAGAGCATGATGATGTCAATGAAGCTCAAGAATCTCAAGTAGCTCATTTGGGAAAGAGAAAGAGAGTTGATGAATGGATTGAGAAAATCATAAAATAAGTTAAAGAGATGATAAATCTTTATGACCCTAGAATTAGGAACTTGATTGTGGACTTGTCAGATGAGATGAAACATTTAGAAAGGAGAAGTGAGGCAAGAGTGGAGAAGCTAAAAGCCCAAATCGAAGAGCATAAAAACAAGTCTTTCAAGACAAAAGATCAAAGGGACCCAGCAAAGCGGCAATAGAGTTCATCTTCACCTCTCCTCCAAGTGCATCCAAATAAGGGATGTACACTTTCCTTTTCTTTTTGTTTATATTTTTGCAATCTTAATGTTTATTTGTTTTTCTTTTAATAAATTGAAGTCATGCATACTATTAAATTCGTTTTACTTGAGTTTTTGAACCTATTCCTATGAAGAGTTTATTTCATTAGAGATGGTTTTCTTGAGTAAGTGTGATAATCTTCCTTTAATGTTTTGTTTTGACTTTTAAATTAGAAAAACAACTTGTGGTTAGGGATTTTTTATTTTTAATGAACTTAATGCTTATTGTTCCATTGAATGATTGAGCTTGGATACTTGATATTTAAGAAAGATGCTTATAAGTAGGAATTAAGTTTGTTTTCTTAGGATAGTCTAGTTCATATGTACTTAGGCACCTATAAGCTACTTTCTAAAAAAACAATAACGAGATGTAGCATAAAACGCACTCGCTAGGAGCTGAAATTTCAAATTCAAATTTTTATGCTTCTTCTACTCCAATGCTCTCTTATAGAGTAAAAGTATCCAAAGTACCCTTTTTGGAGGTATTCACACTTAGTAGTGCAGGAAAGGTGGGGGATATTGAGATTGGGAAGAGTTTGACTAAATAAATAAAATGAGTGCCATATGATTACTTTGTATGTGTGAATTTTGTACTACTTAAGTATAGAAATAATTCCTATTTACTTTAGTTTTTCTTAAATGTTAATTGTTCATTTACTTGAATTCAATGGGATAGTTTGCTTTTCACACGGTAATTGCTACATCTTTGACCTCAAGTTATTATTTTAATTTATAGTTTTTAAGCTTTATATGAAAGGAAGATTAGAATGGTTAGTCAAGTTAAAGCCAACTGATGATATTGATTCTTTATATGAATACGTTGTTTTCATGTTTTGCTTGAGGACAAGCAAAGACTCAAGTGTGGGGGAATTTGATGAGTGTGAAAAAATTTGTATTTTGAACACTCTTTTCTATGGGATTAGAATCTAATTAGTTGCATTTTTAATAAATTTAGTTAATTTAAAGATCTTTTATTTGTTTTTGTTAATTTTGTTTAGTCGTTAGGATTTTTATTGATTTTATTGATTTTTAAGTTTATTTAGTTAATCTTTATTTCAATTTTGAAATAAGGATGCATGGGAGGTAGTTGAAGGATTTAAACAAGTCCAAGATAGGATTTGGAGGAAGCACAAGCTAAAATCTTGAAGAAAGGTGAAGTTTTAAAGGTAACCTATTCCTACGCAGCCATGTGCTTGGGTGTGTACAGCCATGCCTGAGTGTTAGAAAGTTGACATAACCATACGCACCCTACAACAAAACCACACAACCTGATTTAGCAAAAACAAGATTGTTCTTGTACACCCATACGCGTGGGAGTGCACAGTTGTGCAGGCTATTACAACAAGTTTTCAAATTTGAATTTTGAGCTGCTAATTTAGGGGATTTCAGGGATTTTAAATTGTAACAAACTTGAGAGATAATGGGTGCTAGGGTCTATTTAAAGGGAGGCTACAAGATAAACAATTAAGCTAGTTTTTACATTTTTTCTTTGTTGAGAATCAAAGTTGGTTTTGATTCAAGTTATCTTTCCTTGTTGAAAAAAGAGACTTTTGTTTGAAGTTTGAGAATAGAAACCCCTTCTATTCTAGTTGGTTCAACAGAAAAGGGGGTTCTTCTTAATTAAACTCTTGTTATTTCCATTTATTTTGAATAATGATGATTGTTTATATTCTCTACACTCAATCTTCTTCTCTTTCTTCCAACATGAGTAGCTAAATAGATTTTTAGGGTTCTTAGCTCAATTCAACTATGTGCATATTGTGATTGAATCTAAGTCTTTAATCTTAATCTTTGGTTGTTGTTGAACTTAATGTCATCTTAGGCTTGATCACCCTTAGATTGAATTTCCACTTTAGAACTTGATTGAGAGATATGTTCTATTGGATTCAAACAATAACCTATTAGTTGCTTACTTATTTGAGAGACATTTAAGCAGCTAATATTGATTAAAAAGATAGACTTAAAATTGAGTTTTAGAAACACTTAGTTAGTAAGAGCTATAAAACTTGGTGTTAATTTTACTCAATTAATTATAGGTTTACCTGAGAGGAAAATATATGATTTTAAAGATGCTTTCAAATTGAATTAAGGTTAGTTTAACACTTAGATGTTTAATCTATTTTAAGAAAAAAGTTGAATTGAGAATAAGATTGTTAATTTAATTTAATTTGTTTTAATTATTTTCATTTGATTTTCAAACCAAAATTCGATGTTTAAATAAACAAGCACTTTTAGTATTTTAATACTCAGTTTGCAATCTCTATGGGATGATATCTTATTTTACTATTTGAAACGATTCCGTACGCTTGCGGATTTCGCATGTCAATTTTATATATTTATTTTTTGATCTTCAAGAAATTCTTCCTCCGATATCTTAATATTTGATAGTAATGAATTTCTATATTCTTCACAATCTTCCAATACATAACAAAAGTAAAATTATCATAGTTTTACTGAAATGGTTAAAAAAAAAATCAAATAAATATCGAAGATCATCAGAAAAAAAATTGAGATGGATAGTATAGTCTCATGGAAGTAGCCATGACTGAGATTATCGTTGTTAGCTATCACAAACACCCATTAAGATTTAATTTTTTCTATACTCCACACACCGTTCTTGTATTATTAATATAAATTGAAGGAGACAACAATTACAAAATGTATAATTAATTTGTTTTTTATTGAATGAACTTTTAAACGAAAATGGTTAAAAAGCTAAAACCAACCATGTAAAGTAAGAGACAAAAAAAAAAGCTATTACCTTAAAAAAAATGGATATTAAATTGAATAATATAACCAGATGATTAAATTTATTAAAAGTTACATAATAATATAAAATTTAATTTAATTTAAAATAAAAAATTATGGGTGTGGTAACACATTCACACCATGTCATATCAAGTTTATGATTATTAGTAAACTACTAGCACATAACAATAACTTTTAATATGAAAAAATAAAAATAAAAGTTATTAAAAATTTAAATATCATTTAAATGTTTTACCAATTAATTACCTTCAAATGAAGGTTAATTCTATCCATTTGTATAGATACAATAGTTATATTGTAGCACAAGCCCTTATTTTAGTATATATTGTCTATCTAAACAAATTATTGATTTCAATTAAATTTATAAGTGAATAATAATAGACAAAAAAATAAAAAAATCTAAAAATAATAGATGATGATATGAAATAATAAAAACTATTTAATTACGATAACTAAACATAAGAATAAAATAATTAAATAATTTAAAATATAAAAAAATAATTTTTGAGCTGATGGAAAAAAATGAGATAAATAATTTCATGTCAAAATATATAAAACTATAAAATATTATAAATATTTTCATTCATTTTAAATAAATTTAGCAATGAGTAAAATTATTACAATTTACATGCAATACACATACAATAAAATTGGCGATTTTAATAATATAAATAGGCTAAAACTCCATGAAGTCTATTTATATATATTGATTGATCCTGAAAGTTATTTTTATTACACTAATTTAATCTCTTTGTAAATTTTGTTGTCAATTTATGGATTAAAATGCAACAAAATTTTGTCTCTCTACCAATTTTTACTTTTTGTTTTCTACCACTTATATCATTTTAAACTTTCTTTACATTATAAAAACAATTTCCCACAATCTTTTCTTTGATTGGTTTAGACTCAGGAGAGTCAACTGTATGTATGGGGGGACGAGACCAGTCTTTCGGATGATTCCATCCTAAAATGCTTATTTGGTAATGGGTTAACCTCATCACATGAATTTTCATCAGAACTTAGAAGAGTGATCGATAGACATGAATCTTTAATCATTTGAGGCCTCGTTAATGGAATGAGCAACTCATATATATATATATATATATATATATATACTTACTGATAAATAATTATGTGTTTCACACGTGAATAAAAAATTTATTTAAATCGTAATTTATAGTAAATAAATAATTAAATATATTATTATTATTATTAAATAAAAATTTTAAAAATAATAATATTATTATTTATTTATATAACAATTTGATATTAATTTAATATCGTTATAATTTATTATAATTTTTATAAATATTTTATTTAAATAATTATATAATATTACTTTAATATTTCTTATAATTAATTTTTTCAACTCTAGAACTAATTTTATGTAAAAAAAAATTATGGTCGTAATTAATTATAAGATAATAAAAATAATTAA
>CATIWM010204773.1:0-33778 GCA_949671775.1 Mallotus repandus | reverse complement strand
AATACAAACCCCAAATAAATAATTGAACAAAACAAACACAATACAAATAAACAAAAAGGCAGGGCCGCTCTTGATTCACAGCTCTTTGATTATGAGCTTCGTTTCATGATTACGTCAAATATAGTCTTGCCACCACGTTTTGTGATTCAACTCAAAATCAAAACAATAATAAAAAAAAAGAATTAATAATTGATTCAAATAAACAAAATAAATAAAAATCAAAATAAACTGAAATAAAAATAATCAAATAAAATAAATAGAAAATAGTAGAAGAAGAGATTATTTGAATGGGTGCAGTATTGATTTGCTCCTCAGAGTGGTGTAAATCATCGTTGCTTTTGAATAAATCTTCAATAGTTGAATTTTTTTCTCCAAAAGACGTCAAAGAGATTTTTTTTTTGCTCTACGTGTACGCAGGTGTGTGTGATGCGTGTTTTTTTTCAAAAAGGGTTTTTTTTTCTTTTTTTTCCTCCTTTTTACAGGAGAGTTAAGTTGAGTTTATATAGAAAAACCCTAACTAAAAGACATATCTTCTGTAAGTTATAGGAGATAAAGTTTTGGTTTAATCCGGACTTTTATTTCTAAAAAATTCAAATAAATCCTAGAAAAAAGATTTATCACATCATTCCACCAATCAAAAATTAAAAAAACAAATTTTTATTTAAGGTTTTTCACATCATTCCACCAATCAAAAAATAAGAAAAAAGAATTTTTTATTTACTAAAAAATAAAAATAAAATAAAAAACATAGACGGACGCAATTGGAAGAGTATAATCTCGATCGGGATTATGTATTTCCGATCGAAAATACATAATTTCAGTTGGAATTATATATTTCTGACATATTTCCCACTGAAAATATGTAATTCCGATCGGTTCAGTTTTTTTTAATAACTTTTAATTATAAAAAGACCCCTAAAGAAATAAAATCTAACAAATTAAGTCCTTTAAAAACTAATTAAATCCCCTTGAAAATGCATCTAAACCTTTTGAGATTTCAAACTTCAAATACTGAAGACCATTTATCATATTTTCATCATTGGAACTTTAAAAATCATTATCAATGTAGTGCTTTTGACAAGATTACCTGAATGCTGACTATGCTATTTTGGGACCCACTTTATGCTTCTTCATCAACCATATCAATTATTAACAGTAAAAAAAGAAGTAAAAGACAAGTATGCCCCTTTAATCTCCTCACTTCCACTCACCACCACCTACATAAGTAACTGCTATTTTTTATATCTGTCATAAAAACCATCAATCCACCATCTTCACAAATCATCCTCTACCCACTCAAAAATCATCTACATAAAAATAAATATTCCATTTCCATCATTATTTTCTAGGTCCTTTCTTCTTAAAGTCGTTTTGGCTTTTCTTCAATATTCTCTTTCATTTTTAGCAATACCCATATGACCCTTTTTTTTTTAATTTCTCTAAATTTGAATTGAAGTTTTTGCAGAAGTTGCTTCCATGGTTGTTTGTTCTGTGAGTTAAGAACCCACAAAAATTACCATACCTTTCAATGGATGGCTAAAGCTAGTGAGTTAAGAAAAAAGAAAAAAATAGATCTTGATGAACATTAACATGTAACTTTGTAAACAACTAATTAAAGATTTGATCCCACAAAAACCATATGTTGTTCAACTAATAGGAAGGTAATAGTTGAAAATTATGATGTCTTGGGAAAAAAAATAGCAAAAGGCAAAAGCTTTAAACAATAAACTACTATTTAAATTCTTTTATTTCCAAGAAACACAATAACGAGTTTACAGGTTGCAATATCTGCACAGGATGAATGAATCATGCAACACACAAGCAGTACACTCATAATCAGATCTCAGAATTATACAAATGCTGCAATTCTTGTAGAAAGCAAAGCACAAAAATAGATGAAAGATCAAAATAATGATATATACAACAAGTGACAACAGAGAGACTAATCAGTATAAACCCATAAAAAAGGATAAATTACACAAATGGTGTTTAAACTTTTCAATTTTTTCTATTTTGGTGGTCAAACTTTTTTTTGCAGTCGAGTGTTTAAACTCATTAATTTTGCATCATTTGAGTGGTTCTGATCGATGAAGGGCTGCCTGAGTTTACAGTTAGCTTGAGTGGGTCCCACTTTTTATCACGTATAGCACCATGTCAACTATTACTCTTACAATGTCACGTGAAATATCTAAAATACCCTTTCTAAACCCCACCCTTTGGAGGACACAAAATCTCATCGATCAAATTCCCCTACCCTCACCATTAATAATAGACACGCTACACACAAAAGCAGTCCCTTCTCTTTTGTTTCTATTGTTGGTCTTGATTCTTTCTTCAAGAACCTATTGAAATCTTGGCCTTGTTTAAAAAATAAATATTTATAGTAATTTTACTAGAAAAAAAAAAGAACCCACAAATGAAGGGAATAGAGAATTGGGCATCCTACATATGGGATTTTTCCAACATTAATGATCATATAAAAAGCAAAGAAAAGAAACAAAGAAAAAAATTGACTTTTTTTATTGGTTCTGGAAAGAGATCATGAATGGGAGAAGGGTTTTTTTTCCATTCTTTTACTTTATTTTTATGAATTCTTGAAATGAAAAAACAAAAAAGAGATAGAGATGAAGAAAAAAAACCAAGTTTTAGATATGGTGATTGGGAGAATTTGTGAGATTAGTAGAGAAGAGAATTTAAGTAAACCTAGAAAACTAAATAGCCAACATAGAAAGCCCATAAATTCAATACTTAAAAGGAAAAGAATCATAATTCCATCCACTCTTCAGCTAACCTGAATTTGAAAATTCCAACTCAAGTGATTGAATCCCATAAATCAAAACATGTAATAGTGCAACCTTTTCACTCAATCCAATCAAATAAAATCAATCAAATAAATAAGATTAATATCAATAATAAACACCCTTTCAAATTAAATCAAATAACAAATTAACAAAAAGAAATAATCTTAAACCCAAAAAAATGATAAAAAATGTACTGAAGCATATCAGGTAGTACAATAATGGTAACACTTTACTCAAAGAGATTATTTTTATCAATCAACTCAGTATATAATCCATCAATTGAATTTTTACAAAGATTTGCACCCACCAAAGAGAACCCATGATCAAGACCCAAATCTAAAACTCAAAAAAGAAACAAAAAACCATAATAATACAAATTAATTGAATAAAAACAAGATTAAATTTAAAGAAACACCCCTGAGCTATTTTTGAAAAAGAAGGTTGGCCTGAGATTCTCAAAGAAATAGAAGAAGAAAAAGACGAAGAAGAAAGCATCTAGATAAGGGTTGATTCTGGAAATTAATTAGTTCAAGATCTTGTATTGAAATTAAAAGTCTTCAAGTCCTACTCTTAGTTTCTTCTTCTTCTTCCTCTTCTCTCTCTCTCTCTCTCGTCAATTTCTTTTTCTTTTCTTGTCTTTTTTTTCTCAACAATTCAAATCCCTAATCTAAGAGATAAAGGAAGGGTATCTTAGGTAAATAACATGATATGTACACATGGATTATGATGTGGCGTGCCACTTGATAAATAATGGGTTCCACATGAGCTGATAAGGTACTCAGGCCACTGTTCGTCGTCTGAAAACACTAAAATGATACAAAATTAATGAGTTCAAACACTCAATTGAAAAAAAAAAAGTTGAACCACTAAAATAGTAAAAATTAAAAAGTTCAAACACAATTTGTGCAATTTATCCATGGCTGTTTGTTCTGTGAGTTAAGAACCCACAAAAATTACCATACCTTTCAATGGATGGCTGAAACTAGTGAGTTAAGAAAAAAGAAGAAAATAGATCTTGATGAACATTAACATGTAACTTTGTAAACAATTGATTAAAGATTTGATCCCATAAAAAGCATATGTCGTTTAACTAATAGGAAGGTAATAGTTGAAACTGCTGATGTCTTAGGAAAAAAAAAAGCAAAAGGCAAAAGCTTTGAACAATAAACTGCTATTTAAATTTTTCTATTTCCAAAAAACACAATAACAAGTTTACAGGTTGTAATATCTGCACAAGATGAATCAATCATGCAACACACAAGCAGTACACTCACAATCTGATCTCAGAATTATACAAATGCTACAATTCTCGTAGAAAGCAAAGCATAAAAATAAATGAAAGATCAAAATAATGATATATACAACAACTGACAACAGAGAGACTAATCAATACAAACCCATAAAAAATAACTGGAGGATAATCAAAACACATAGACATCAATAAGGCATAATAGACAAATCCCAGATTAAAAACTCTTAGATGAATTGAATTTACACGAGGAATTTGAATCAAATCGAGGAAATGATTATACATATAAATATATAGATACCTATTCAAACTCACAGAACTACAGATAGAACTTGAAAAATGAAAAGAACCCATAAAAATTGAGCTATCTAGTAACATAAGAAGATCAAATAATGATGTTTTAGCTTCATTTTAATACTTATGGTTTGCAAAAGTAACACATAGCTTAATTTTATTTTTTCTTAACCCCCATGACAGAAAATGTTTGTTTGTGGGTATTGAATATATTTTCTTTTTCTTTTTTTAATGGAAATGGAAGATTTATTTTTGTGTAAATGAATTTTAAGTGGGTAGCGGATGATTAGTGAAGATGATGGATTGATGGGTTTTATAACAGAGACAGAGACAATAGTGGCTACTCATATAGGTGGTGGTGACTGGAGGTGGGGAGAGATTATAGGGGCACACTTGTCTTTTTATTTTATTTTTTATTGTTAATAATTGATGTTGCTGATGATGAAGCATCAAGTGGATTCTAAAATAGCATAGTCAGCATTCAAGTAAGTACAATCCGGTTAGAAGCACTATATTGATAATGATTTTTAAAGTTCAACAACTTGATTACAAAAAATAAAGTTGAGATATCAAAATAGCAAAAATTAAAAAGTTAGAACACCAAAAATACAATTTTTCCTTTTTTTTTTTGAAATGATTGAAGAAATTGTATTCACGATTCAGACTGAAATAGAAGATACGAAATTTGGAGGCTCTATAAAACCACTTGCAATAGCCTGATATAGAATCTTTATAGTAATATTTGAGTACTTATACTTCATAAATTTTACATTTTAATATTCTTTTATATAAATATTATCGCTAAAAATTGATATTTTAATATAAAAATAATATCAATATTAAATTATTTATCGAGCAATATAATATTTAGCTAATTATAATAAATACATAGTAAATTAAATTTTTAAAATTTATTTTTAATTTTATTATAAATAAAAAGATAAAATTTTTAAAACAATTTCATAATATTTCTAAAAATAACCAATTACGATGAACACACAATAAATTAAATTTTTTAAATGTAATTTTAATTTTATTATGAATAAAAAAATAAATTTTAAAATAATTTTATAATATTTTCAAAATTAATTAATTAATTAGATTGGTGATGAATCATATAATTTTATTTTTAAAATTTAATTTTATATTAATGTAGACGGCGGGGTTTAACGCGTGTCCAAGTGTTGGCAACCACAACACTGTGTGAGCTCAAGACCCCCATTAGGAAATACAAAATGGGCTTAGGGCCCATATTGGAGATGGAGTTGCCACCCGGATAATTATCGGGACACACTATACAGCAACTAGATTCCATGGGTACCCAGAAGCCGTCTTCAGAGATCGGGTTCAGAAACTGGGTATGGGCCTTGGAATGCCCACCCAATTTTGCAGTTGGCCTCCGCGCATATTTTGTACTTTATTACCCTTAATTATTAAGTTATTTCCTTATTATTGTTGGTGGCAAATGCTTCCATTTTACAATATTACCAATTTTGCACATTAATCATTTTCATGCTTATTTGCCTTGGCATTTAAACAAATAATGAGACTAAATATTACAAACATTCATTCCAAATAAATGGGATAGGGATTAAGGATTACAACGCTTTGTACAAATCGTTATAACAATCAAAGAAAATCTCTCAAAAACTCATTAATTTATTAATTACATAGTGATTAAAAATTACCAAAACCTACAACAAATACGGTTAGTTGCATTTCAAAATATACAATTTTACTTACAAAATAACCATAATTAAATTTGCATAAAAGTAGACATGTGTATTCACATAAACATGGATTAATCATTTAAGCAAACTTAACATGTTACAATTGCATGCAGTATATACGTATAATATACCGAAAATAAACCAAAAAGCTACCAAAGCAAAGCAGAATCAGGGAAGATTCTGGCACAATGAGGCGATCGCCTCATTGTGAAAAGGCGACGCCTCTTCAAAAGGCACAACAGCACAAAAAAATACAACTTTCTTAAATCTTAAGCAACTCAAGTACTCATGCAAATCAACGTAAACCAGGAACTTAAAACTCAATAATTCACATATTCAAGCCTTAAACTCAATCTAAAGAAAATAATTAACACACAAAACAAGTAGAAAATCAAGAAATGGAATTTTAAGCAAAACGAGGAATTTAAAGCTTGAAAAAAGAGTCTCTCACTTATTGATTAGGATGAGTTTGGTGCTCCTAACTGAGCCCTCAGAACTTATTTGATGATTCAAAGTATGTTGAATGCAAGAATTCCCTTCTCCCTTCTTAAGAAATAGATTCTCAAGCCTAAAATCCCCTTTTGTGTTTCTTCCTCTCAAGAACATTTTTTTTCTTCTCTCTGCTCTTTTTTACAATAGCCAACCTCTCCCTTTTATTATAAGCCTAAACCTCTACTTAAGCCACTACCTTCTCTCTCTCTCCAATTTCTCAAAAATCAAGGTTAAGTCCACCTTGCATTTTTTATCATTATTTTCTATCTTTTTTTCTCATTTTTGTGCCTTAAAAGTCTTCAATTCACGCACAAAAATACAGAATAGAGAAAGAAGGTCGGTCTTTGGGTTAAATGCTGCAATAAATGGCATTTATTGCTTTAGGGGACATGTGTGAAGAGGCGCCAACTATTCGGTGAGGCGTCACCTCACCGATCCTTGGCGAGAAGAGGCATCACCTCTTCGTTGAGGCAGTCGCCTCTACTCCAAGGCCTGGTCTGGGTCTTGGGCCAAAATGTTCGGACTTGGCATTTTGGGTTTGATTTTAGTGTTTGGACTAGGATTATATTCCAAAGAAGATTTCAGGTTCTCTTGCATTCAAAATTCGGACTATTCATCATTGAATTTTCGTCGATGATCGACCAAACCGGAAGTGTCCACAATTAATATTTTCCATAAAATAACAATGGTATTTTAAAGTGGAAAAACTATAAAATACATATACTTAAATGTCATAAAAATTTCAGGGTTAACTACCCAAACAACAAAACGACATGAATAAAAAATGTAATTTTTAAAAAATTTATAAAGAATAAAATAAGAATTTTGCTATAAACTTAATTTTGATACAAGGAAAAAATTTTCAAAATAAAAAAAAATATTATAAAGTAATTTTATTTCATACTTTACTGTAAAAAGAATTACAAATTACTTATTTGTAGAGTTTGGATTTCTTTTTCTGTTTTTTCTTGGAGAAAAACAATTTCTTTGTTCAATTGATAATAAAAATGAAATTATTTCCATTTGTGGAATTACCTTTCACTTTCAATAAACACAAATAGAGCATTGTCAAGGACTACCCAAGCGCATCAAATTAAAAATTCAATGTCGAACGAAATTTAATTTATCGTCCATACGAATATTCAAAGACTTTTGAGGTATAATACTTGAAAATTACAAGAATTTTAAATAGTAACATATCGCTACATAATTAAAATGAAAAAAAAAGAGCACAAATCCATTTGAAACAAATGCACTGCCCTTTACTCCATGGCTCTAAAAACTGGGGCTTCTAGTCCTTCACATTCCATGGCTCTAAAATCTGGGGCTTCTAGTCCTTCCCAAAATCAGTATTATAGTGTGCACTTGATTCGAGTTTCTTTGCCTCGTTGAGCTTTCTCACAGCCTGCAATGCACACACAGCATAAATTATTCTCCCTCTCAAAAAAATAAAGAAATGGTCAATATCAGAACTAAAGATACGCCATTGCACTGTAAGAAGTAACATGTATGCTACAGATTACCTTCATAAAATCTTCATGGATGACATAATCACGTTCTGCACGGATTGCTGACATTCCAGCTTCCGTGCAAATGTTGCGCAGATCAGCTCCATTAAAACCCTGGAAAAATTGGAGCAACTGTTAGCCAATGAGACTTGACCTAAAGATATAAAGTAAGCAAAGCTGCTTCTTGACTTACCTCTGCAAGTTTGACAACAGCCTCATAGTCGATATCCCCATGCTTTGCTATACCGGCAGCATGAATCTTTAGGATTTCCATTCTTGATTGTTCATTCGGTAATGGAATTTCTATCTTTCTGTCTAATCGCCCCGGACGCAGAAGTGCAGGGTCAAGAACATCAGGTCGGTTTGTTGCCATTATCATTTTAACCTACAGTACACCATTTATTTAATCATGCTTTTCCCTGTGAATAGGCAGTATATGAAACTATGGAGTCTGTGAGTAAAGACCAAGGGTTAATACATGCACAAACAACACAAACAGAAGTTAACCCCCAAGTCTCTCTAATATTCCACTAGGCAGCTTTACTACCTTTGTATTACAATGAATCCTTGAATATGGAAGCATTCCATTGGTTCAAGGACGTGTCAAACAAGAGAGAGGTCTACAACAGTTGCATACCAAATTTGCATGAAAGTTGAAATCAATAGCCTTAGAGTCAAGGAAATCACACAAGAGTATCATATGCATATAACTGCAATGCTAACAGCAGCAATGGTTATGGATGTCCTTAACATTGACAAGGTAAAATACCCAAGTTTAGGAAGTCTCTAGAATCTAATTTTTTGTGTTAAAGGTTACGATCAGCAAAACTTTAGAACTCCATTTATGTGTGATTTGCAGAACAAGATGCAGTATTATAGTAAATGGGCAGCAGCAACTTGTTTGCACAGAAGCCACATTAATAACCTATATGTAGTTTCAGGTATTAACTAAAGCCAACAAAAACATTTAACAAAATTTGACCAGAATGCTAATCATGTGCATGGACAAAGATTATGTGTGGAAAAAATCACAGCACATCATTCAAAAGACCATCCTTTTGAAAAGTAGAAAAAAAAAAAAGCATTTGCATTTGCATGCGCACATACGTGCATGTGAAATCACAATGGGATATTGAATATCATGCATTTAAAGTACCTTCCCAAGCTGATCAAATCCATCAAGCTGATTAAGTAACTCCATCAGTGTTCTTTGAATTTCACGATCAGCACTTGTACCCTCACTAAATCGGCGTCCTCCAATGGCATCAATCTCATCCATGAAAATGATGCAGGGCTAGAAAAACAGAACTAGCTTGTAAAACTAGTAGAGCTATGAATCACACAAGAACAGAAAATTCTAGAAAAATTAGGACTCTTACTTGGTGATCACGTGCATATCCAAACATTTCTCGTATCAACCTAGCACTTTCTCCAATGTATTTGTCAATAATGGCACTTGAAACGACCTTCATTCAGATGTAAAGCACATATTAACAAACAAAAGCCAATCACAGGGGAACGAGGCTTAACAAAGGAAAAAATATCTGACCTTTAAAAAGTTGGCATCTATGTTACTTGCAATAGCCCTAGCCAACAATGTCTTTCCTGTACCCGGAGGTCCATAAAGAAGAACACCCTAAAACAAAGAGGGCAGGAGTTTCAGAGGAATATCAACTAGCTTTACCACTATGAAGCATTGAATGCCAACAAAATATCTAAAGCAACAAGAAGAGCCATATAATTACCTTAGGAGGTTTAATCCCCACCCTGAGGAAAAGCTCAGGGTTCATTAGAGGTAACTCGATTGACTCCCTCAATTCTCTGATTTGGTCAGATAAACCACCCACAGCTGAGTAGCTCACATTACCAGGATCTTCATGCAACATATTATAAACAACTGGATCAACCTATCAACCCAGGGCACACAAATTATTGGACATCATAAATCATATAACAACAAATAAGTAATTCAAAACAAGTGTACTAATTAGGAAGAAGTATATTCCATTGATCAGAAAAATTTCCAGCTAAGTGTCAGAACTCAAAGTAACATACTTCACGTGGAAGAGCTCGCATGATTGTGAGCGTTGTCATGTCAAGGACAACTCTAGTCCCTGCAGTCAGTTTTTCCTTGTCCACTTTGCTGCGGCACCCAACCACATAACGGGGTCCACTACTAGCTTTAACAATCACTGAAGCATCAAAGAAAACAACCATCGCTCTATGATTATTGACCAGCTCCTAAAGGCATATCAACCAAACAAAGGGTGGTAAAAAATAGAAGAGATGAAATCAAAAGGTGCAAAGGCAACATTCATACAATTCATGCTCTATCAACAATAGAAAAATTGTAATAAAAAGGCTATACAATTATAAATATAATTGAGGAGTAAAAACCATGAAAAAGCCTAAATATATATCTATTCTCCAGTCCATATATCTTAAATTAACTGACACTACCAAAATTTGCATGTATAGAAAAGTATAACTCATAATTATCACGCACAAACTCGTATGCAGTAAAAGAAAAAGAAAAAGAAAGGAGAGGAGATTCAGGAGTAGAATTTACAGCGTTCATTGTCAAGAGAGCGGAGAACTTCTCCAATGATCTGACCAACACTTTGTAGCGATTTCAAATCATCCTCGGTCTTGTTGAACTCTTTCTTTGCAGTTCTCAAGTTCTCCCTCACTGCAAGAACGAAATTACTAATCAATGTTACTACCTTTACTAGAATGATTATAAAACACCAAAGCAATATATACAATCAGGTCTGAAAGCACATATAGGGTATGAAGAACAACACAATATATTAGAGGAAGCCTTTTAAACCATAATACAACATGTTTAATTTAAATTTTTGTTTGACAATTAATTGCAATTATAGAAGACTGACAGTACGAGAAACATTCAAAACTAGAGTTCATGAAATTAGTAAAGCTAAAAGGTTTTATTCAGGAATCGCAGCGAACTTTAATTTCTTTGCGAATTGAAGAACCCCACACAACAAAATTTCAAACCTTTTTTAAAGAAGAAAAACGATTAATTTTAAAACATCAAATAATTAGAATCGAGTTTACGGCATATCGATGACTGCTATGACCTAAAACTATGTTGCTTTACCGAAAAACTAAAGCAGTAACAGTAAAAAAAAAAAAAGCATTAGATCGAAGAATTAATTGACCAACCAGATCGAACTCTCGACTCCAACTCCTTGTGTTGTAGTAATTTTTTTCGATAATCCGCCACCACATTACGGCGGCGAGCTGCATCTTCTCCGTCGTTGCTGCTCATCGTTCAAATCCGTACTTGACTTGATTCTGTTTGGTTTTTTTTTTTTTTTTTTAATTCCTGTTCTTTTTCTGTCTTTCTTCTTGAGCAGCAATCTATCTCTTATTCTCTTTTATAGAACTCCGCTAGCTTCAAAGTTGGGACACCCACCCAAGGGGCTCTTTAGTTAATTAATTACAGATTATACGTTCAGCAGCCGATACGACGTCGTTGCATGGACTAGGGAGCTCGAATGTAATTTCCTTTTAGGGCTTCTCGGTGCAAACCGATCCAAATCCGTGATGGACTTAATTGCTTCCCTACACTAGATTTACGTTAAGGCCTAATAATAATAACAAATAATTAAATAATAATAATTTTATTTACATATATATACATATTAACTAATTTAAATGGTAAAAAGTGTATATATTTAAATGTGGAGAGCAGAATTTAAACTCCTATTCCCTTTACTCTTCTCTTATGGTGAAAAATTAAGCTATTTCATCTGGCTATAAAGGAAATGCGATTTGAATTTCAGCACAATCACTATGGTTTGGACAAAAATTGAACAAATATGTGGTGAAACATGATTCTTTTTGGAGATTTTGTTAGACTTCTACTAAGAAGTTGCTGACCCAAAAACGTAAAGCGATGCATACAAGAAAACTTGATTTTTATACATCCATACGGAGTTCGCCGACGTATAGTACAAGGATCTAGCAAACACGTGAGATCTAGAAATACACTGCAATTACAAGCTAAGACTTCGCTTTCTGTAAAACTTCCTTTAGGACCAGTGCTATTCTATTTGACATATGGTGTTCCAAAAACCTCTCTTTCACCCTCTTGTATCCTTTCTTTCCCATTGTCAACCTCCTTTCCACATGAGTTGCTAATTTCACAATGTTATTAGCAAGAGGAGTTACACCTTCTTTCCCAGCAGGATGCAACAAGCCCGTTGTCCCATTCACTACAATCTCCATGGTTCCTCCAGCTGCAGTACCCTGTTGACAATATGATAGTCGAACCAATGAAACAATAAACTGGTATACATCTGCTCGGGTACATAATATATTGAAGTCAAAGTATACAAAGTATCCGCTTGCCATTACATTTAAGAAAAACATTCATTTTTTTTAAGTTATTCAATCAACTCTTTCAACTTCACAAGTAACAATGTAATGGAGTAAAACAACTTGTAGATATTTATGACGCCCATGCAGAGGACAGCCCGAGAAATCAATATTACTGATGACTATAAGTTATGCAGGCATTGTAGATAGTGCAACATAGTTTATTTAGATTGAAAAACTTACCAATACAGGCAGTTGAAAGGCCATTGCTTCGATGGTTATCCTCCCAAAGCACTCTCCTCGGGCCTGCACAATAGCTTTAAATTTAACCAGAGATACAACTATAACAAATTGTACATGAACTCCAAAAAATAGAAAATTGGAAATTAAGTGCGAGATGAAATAATATCAATGTCCAATAGCAGTAATACTCAACTGCAGACAAATCCTTACTACATTCAAAATAACCAAGACATCAAATAGCATAAAATAAGCAACTTCCAAATAATTACATTCATCATCTTTTTACCTTCTAATATCATATTTACCTTGAAGAACTGTTCCACAGATTCAGCAGCAAGAGGATGCACAAACTATCAGTTACAGGTATACAGAATACAGACACTATGAAATGGTGAAGTTTGTATTTTGTGGGTACTGGCTAGATGTAATAATGTCATTTATCCACAGAAAGTCATTGCCAGTTAATTTTCTGGAGTATCTTATATTGCATTAATAACACAATTTCATATAAAAGTGAAAGGGCAAATATGCAAAATTAACCTGAGAGTTCTGAACAAGAACATCAATAGAAGCCAAATAGGGAGCAACCGTCAGGGTTTTGTTCACAAAGTGAACAAGGTCTTGAATCTTTTTCTCCTGAACAAATTTACGCAGTTCTGTTTCAAACTTAGTCTGAGCATTCATGTCACTTCCCACAATTACTGCATGCAATGATGGCACCTGCAGTTTCTTCTCTTGGATCATTTGCAGACTCTCATAAAACGAACGAAGAAACAGATCTTGACCCTTCCCACGTGAAACACCTGCAATGACATGTGTCAAATGCTTAATATGTGGTATTAATGATGGTAATTGGACATTTAAATTTGAGAATATTATACAGCAAATTTAATTGTATAGCCTACTAAAAGAACCTAACCAAATTTTCAACAGGCACCATTCCATGTCATAAGGATTAGGGAAGTACATGAGGAAGGTTGTCCAGAAAAGAGGTTCAGAGAATGCTGTCAGTGGAAATGGAATATCCACAAAGGAGGATGTGAGCTAAGTGATAGATTGATTTGTTGACAGAGTACTGCTAAGTGCTATCTATTCATAGCATGCCTCTATCAAAAGGTGCCTGGAATTCAATAATGAGTAGAATTTCGACGTTCCAATTTATGTCCTAGGAAATTAGACATGCAGCTTTCGCCTAAAATTTCCCACTATGAAATCATAACTGTGCATTTCAATTTTTTTTTAAACCTTTGTTAAACTAAAAGGGGAATAGATCTTCTGTGCTCACGAAGAAATCTACATACAAGATAACTTCTAACTGCTGATATAATGGTCCAGGTGAAATTATTTATCTTGTCAACAGGGAGAGCATACTATTTATGATAGCAAAGAGGAGATCATCATTTCTCACTCCAAGAGACTCCCGAACATGTTCACAGAGAACCCGTTTGGCCACACTATCTTCAGCCACATCCATGAGGTCCTTACTGTTTCCAAGGTGCACAACATATGTTTCAGGCATTTTAATCCTGCAAAACAAAATGAGGCAGATATGAGGTTAGGGATATGATAAAATATATATGGAAGAAAATGTAGAAAACAACTTCAATGTAAACCACCAGAACGCACAAGCCCCATAAAAAGACTGAGATAGACACTTAGAAATAGTAAGAAGCGCATACCCTAAGCGTTCTCGAGTCCTGTTCTTCCAGTACTCAGCTGTTGTATGTGAATCAATCATAGCACCTGCAACAAAAGGGAGGTGCTTAACATACTCTAATTTGAAATAATGCCCTCTCATTTCATGAATCCACCACAGAACCTTCGGTAGAACTTGTTTAACATTCTCCTTCAAAACAGCATCGAGCCACTTCCCAGCAACAGCAGTGTTTAAAACAACCAAGTCAGCCTTAAGAGCTGTATCAATGGCTTTCTGACCTTTCGCGGAGAGTACCTAACAAATGACATAAAAACTCTCCATTAAAGATCACCTAATTAATCTCCAAATTTACTAATCAACACTTAATTTCTCTAAACTTAGATTTACAAACTCACCACTATAAAGCTACCAAACCACTTACGACAAAATGCAATAATTTTAAACAGCAAAAAATAAATAAATAACCTGCACTCCACGATCCAACATTTTATTCTCCAAACTGTAAATCACTTCATCAGTTTCCGTAGGTTTCTGATTAGTTATCCAAACAACTTCCGCACCAACACCTCTTAGCAAAAACGCCAACTCCATCAACAACAAAGGTCCACCTGCCCATATATATATATATAGAAAAAGAAAAAAATTACCACTCATTTTCTCGAGAAACAAACAAAAAAAAAAACTCAGAAAAAAATAATCAGCACAGAGAGTACCAGAAAGAGAAAGCTCGTGAGAAACAAGGAGAACAAGCTTCGACTTCATGAAATCAAGAGGATTTGGAGCTAAACTGGGCTGAATCGGAGGTTTTGAATCATATTTTGCTTCTCCGAAAGGGTTAGAAATGGCAGCAGTAGCAGTAATGTTAGAGTGACAGTGACAGGAATCGAAAGCGGATCTAATAAAAAAGACCATTAGAGTCGACAGAGCGAAGAAGACGAGTATCATTAGTGGCCATCTTTTCTTGTGCTTTGTAATCCATGCGCTTGATTGTTTAGCCATTCTATTTCACCCTTTTTTCTTTTTATTTTTAGTTCAGAATTTGTGCTTAGGATCGAAACGGCGCAGATTGAGAATCATTGCCGGAACTGTATCAGAAATTTTACGAGTTCACATCGCTCGCTGCCATTGCCATGCCATAAGCGCCAGAAACGACCTCTGCTCGACTAGAGGTTTTGGGACTGTGGGCCTAAGACAGCTATGACAGGTTTAGGCTTCATTGGGCTCTAAGCGTGTTACAAATTAACTTCTATTTTTTTCCTACTCCAACAATATCCATATTTTATTAAATTCTTACTCATCGGGTGTCTATATATATATATATTAAGTTCTAAAATTATTAATTTTAAAATCAAATAAATATTTTTTTAATTTTAAAATTAAATAAATATCTTTTTTTATAATTTAATATTCATTTAAATATATTAAATTATTAAAATTTATAATATTTTTCTAACAGAAGGATAAAAATTTCTTATTTTAAAAATATGTATTTTCTATTTTATCTAAAACACTATAATTTTAATATCTAAAACACCACTCTTCCATTTCATAAAAATATATTTTCAACTTTTCCTAAAAGTATTTTATTTAATCATAAATATATTTTTTCTTTTATTTAACATTAAAAAATCTACTATGTATATTAAAAATATATGTACGCTTAATAAAAAATTTAACCAAATAAAATTATTACAATGAGTTTTTAAGTACTTAGTTTTATAAATTATTTGATTAATTCATAATTTATTAAAATTATTTAATTATTTATTTTATAATAATTTTAAAAATATATATTATTTGTATTTCGCATAAAGCGCAGATTGATGACTAGTATATGTTAAATGTTGAACTCTAAAATTATTAAAATCAAATTATGACAAGTATTTCTCTCCATAATTCAGTATTTACTCACAACACTTATGCGTTAAAATTCACAATATTTTTCTAAAAACATTCAAAAAATTCTTTATTTTAACAAATTATTATCTTTTAGTTCATTTATAACCACTTCTTTTTTATTCCACTACAACTACTTTTCTTCTATTCTATCACAAATTTACATCTATACAATGTAAATTTCTACTAAATTAAGATAATATCTTTTCTTTCAGAATTTTTATTGAATGTTACCTCTAATTTCTACTTGCTCCTCTATTTTATTGAAATTGTTTAATTAATATATTTGAATTATTTGTTGTTTATATTTTAAAATAATTAAATAAAATATCTATTAATTACAGTTCACATATTGTGCATGTTCTAGTTAATTTAATGCAGCTGCATATTTAATGTTGAATTGGAAGTTAAAATATATTTGAAGTGGGACAGCTTTGCTAGTTGATAGGTTGGTTTTTTAGGAAAGACTTTTTTATTATTTTTTTCAAGAAAAAGGAAGCATATACTTGGTTTAATAACAGAAATTAAACCAACCTAATATTGACTTCAACCATTCATTTTACTCACAAATACCATAATTAAGTTACTACAAGTTCACCGTAATTAGAAGCTGATACGTAACATAATCATAATCATAATAATAATAACCAACACCATATAATCCTAACAGGAGTTTATACATATCATCAGTTGATTTTTTTCAGTTAACACGACGACAATTCTTCCTAACTTCACCACTAAAACCAGTGAGAGGATTAATGTTTCCCATCTTGATCATTGACTTAGCAAATTGATCAAAGAAAAGAGCTTCATCCTCAGCATAATTTTTGACCAATGTCATAGTGTTGCCAACATTTCCCGTGAAGAGAACTTCGTCTGAAGTGAGAAGCCCTTTGCCCCAAAGAAGAAGCTCGAAGTAGGTGTTGTCAAATTTTACTGGGGACCCAAAGTCCAGTGGAGAGATGTTATTATCACCACCTGATCTTGGACACACTGACTTCAATCCCAGGTAGTATGT
Organism: Mallotus repandus; assembly: GCA_949671775.1. Lineage (NCBI taxonomy): Eukaryota > Viridiplantae > Streptophyta > Magnoliopsida > Malpighiales > Euphorbiaceae > Mallotus > Mallotus repandus. Next base: position 16,546 of record CATIWM010204773.1, on the reverse strand, counting down.
TTTCTCCAGAGTCTCGTCTGGTTGGTTGTTTCCATTTTGGTTGTATAGCCTCTGCTTAAATGTTACACATCTCGCTACTCCAATTGTATGTCCTCCTGAAATATATATAACACATTGTTTAGTGTATCTTACATTTGGCGCAGGTCTAATTGTAGCAAAATTAGGAGGAGAGTGGAAGATTTTTTTTTTTTTTTTCACCTGAGAGTGCAACAAGATCAACCTCGTCTAGGCCTTGACGCTTGAAAAAGGTTATGAGGTTTTGGATGGTGGAGTTCGGTGGTGGAATAAGTGTGTTTGAGCCGCTGAGACTTGCAGTCTTTGAGTCCCTTCTTCCAAGTGGGAGCTCCCAACTGGGTCCTCCACTCTGTGTTATAAACACCAAAGACAACAGGTGGGCAGAGTCTTAAAATTGAGTCTTTTTTGTCGCCTAAAAAAAAAAGTGCTCCCTGAAGCTATTGATGTTGGAGAATTTGAGGTTTTTTCTTGCTTACTAGTACAGTAGAGCCACGAGCTGCCAAGGCAACAATATCAGCACAAGAAACAGTCTGAGGGCATGCATCCTCCAACTTAGCCTTAATCTCGTCGATCACTTCAAATCCTCTAAGGGAGTTCTTGTTTGGTACAGAATTCTTTTCGCTTACTATCGTTGCGCTATCATCCAGTAACACTGATGCATCGCAACCCTGTAGGACGAACATTTTCAAATTTATATATATATTTTTAATCAAAATACATTAAGCAAGAATCATGGTAAGAACTGTGCAATTTTTCAACAGCTAAAAATAATTGATATTGTGTAAAACCTGCACAAAGCAATCATGGAAATGAAGCCTTAGCAAAGAAGCAGCCATCCTAGGCTCCTCGGCAATAGCTTTCTCTAGAACAGACATGACTATGTCATTGGCTTGAGGGCATGCAAACTGATAAAATTCAGGAAAAAGACCAAATGGCACACCACCAAAAGGACTGTTACCACCCCAGCCAAAACCAGGATGAGCTAGGGAGATTGTGGATAATGATAGGGAAATCATTATGAAGAAACCAATAGTATGTTTTGAGAGAGCCATTGATGACAGAAGGCGCTGGAGCAACTCTTATTAACGCGTAGTTATACGCTGAAAATCTCTGATATTTATATGATGCAGCTAACTACTCTTTTTCTCCAAATCTTCCTAAAGCACCAAATATGGATAGCTATGACCATGTCAACTCATTGGGCTTATACGCTTTTCCGGCATAAAGCTTATGCATGCATGTGCTACCATTGGCCGTTTCAATGATTTGGTTGGGAGAGTGTTTCTGGTACTACCTGCTCCATAACCATTTTCTGTACATCTTTTATCAACTTTTGTAATTTTGTTTATGTCATGAGCTTAACTAGCATTAACAACTAAATCCTCATTTTTGGTTTTCAACATTTATACCCTTTCTTTAATGTGAATTGTAAACACAGAGGCATGATCCTTAAGGCACTAGCCTAATTTGTAGAACAATCCTCAATTAAAAGATATTTCTCGTCACACATCCCTATTCTCAACTCTAGAAATGGGCTCTCTACAGAAATCAACTTCATCGACCTATACAAATTGTGAAACAACTCTGGTAATTGTTTAGCTAACAAGGGCGAGCCTCAAGAACGTCCAAAGGAATGATTGAAGAGCACAAAGATAGATAATTGTCCACATATCTAGATGAATATTTTTCTTTGGCAGAACTTCAGCAAAAGATTTTAGAAGATAGCAAAGATAGTAAACGGTAAATAAACATATAATTGTTTCTATCAAACTCCAAAAAAATATTAATTTCACCTTAAAAATTGTAAACATCTGAAATTATTTTTCATGAAGAGTTTAAATTGAACAACTTATTACGACAAATTATAGTATGAATGATTATTTACATGCTGGGATATTGGTTAGAAAATTTGATAGTGATTAATAACTACATAATTTTTAGAATAGATCATCAAATTAATTAGTAAATTCACATAACTTTTTATGTTTATTTATATTTATTACTAGTAAAGCAATCCGTGCTTCGCAACGGAATTTAAGTATTTAAAATCAAAAAAAATATAGCAATTGAATTATTTATTAAAAAAGTTTTGTTTTAGCATAAACAGTAAAAAAATGGGAGTAACAATAAATTTATTCGAACAAAAGCAAGTAAATATAGACCTAAAATTAAATTAATTATAAAATAATTATTAGCACCTGTATAATGGGACAGTAAAAGAGTGAACAATAAAATTTTCCACTAAAAAATATTTCACTATTATAACAACAAAACAAATTATTTTTATCACTACTACACCACTCAATTATTTTGCACTCACACTACGCACATCACTCAGAGCACACACACACTACACTCACTTTTGTAGCACTCACTCAGTTGCACACACTGACAAATGATTTACTCTCACTTGATGCACGCACTTACTGCCTTGCAAAAGGGGCTAGTTATACGCATTGTATAAGCTCGCCAATCAAGCATTGGCTCTTGCCAGAAAATCTTTGCAAGTGGTCCACTTGCTTCTGAAATTGACAAAGCAACTTGCTAATTTTGCTTACTGGTTAAGCACAAAAACCATCTAGAAGATTTTAATGGCTTTTGAACAATTAGCTTATAGGCCTAAAATTAGTACTGAAGTTTAACAAATTGGTAAGAGGAACTAATAAGTTAGGGTACCAAAGATTGGAAAAAGACAGCTTAATCAAATAAAAGTACGTTGTTTCATATAGAAGGAAAAACGTCGCGGTTTTGTAATTGAATGGAGGAAAAAAAACCGGTGGCAAAATGAAAACTTAAAACAAATTGGAGGGCAGAAAATGAAAAAAAAAAAAAGCTTTAAATGGCCATGAAAAAACGTCATCGTTTTGTACTGAACAGAGGAAAAAAATGGTGGCAAAATGGCAATTTAAAGCAAATTAGAAACGTCACCGTTTTGTAACTGAATGGAGTAAAAAAAAAAGGCCGCAAAATGGAAATTTAAAGCAAATTGGCGGGCAGAAAAAAAAACTTTTAAATGGCTATAGCAAAGCGTCACCATTTTGTAACTGAATGGAGGAAAAAAAAAGGTGGCAAATGACACTTTAAAGCAAATTGGAGGATAGAAAAGTTACTATTCATGTACAGTGAATCATGTGTCCAAGTTTATTATATTGTATAGATTTCAAGTAATAAGTCCAATAAATTTAGTTGTATTAAATTGCTTATGACTTTTGTTAAAAATGATACAAGAAATGATCCAAACAATCTCTATAGGTAGAAGTGGTAAAAAGTGTGAAAATGAAAAGTTTCATCCCTTTTCTTTTCTTATGGTGTTGGAAATAGAAATGAATTACTTCATTTAACCATTAAAAAAATCACCGAATCATCAAATACAATTAACTAAAACATAAAACAGAAATGTTCCAAAAATTATATTAACTACAATTAATTTATATTTTATTCTCTAGCTATCATCTTCAGTTATCTAATATTCGTTCCATAAATTCAGCTTTTTCATTTTTACAATGTCAACGAATTATTTTTATTGACTAAAATAGAACTCAAAAAATTACAAACATAAAGATAAAGCAATACAAAATATTTGAGAACAGAATCTGATCAAATGGAACTAACCTGAAAATTTACAAGATAGCTGTATAACCCCATTAAATGTACAATTAAGGGTACTCCAATCAATGGCCTAATTAAGGGGTAGTAAACCAAGACAAACAATGAGCTGTCTCTATTAATACTGATATCTCTCTCTCTATCTCTCTCTCGCTTAAAGAAATTCTAGGAACAAAAAAAAAATATATTTGCTGTAAGTTGATACATACAAGGTGCTGGATGGTGTGTGCATAAGCAATTGGAATTTAAGCTTTGCACAGCTGCCGCATAGGAGTGAGCAGTCTTGCAAAACGAAGAGGAACATGTGCCTTGATCAATGTCCCATTCTCCGTATATTCCTATTAGTCGAAGGAAAAAGAAAGGATTTGAGAAATGAATTGTAAAAAATTAGTTAGCGGAAGAATGGAAGAAAACAAAATTAATCAAGATTTCAAGGACACTCACAGTTCTCTCCACCATTCCAACCTGGTGTATGGTACTGAGAAGGTCCCCTTTATCAAATGGAACCAAAGCTTCCACCCATACCATAGAATCCTGTAAGTTTAAAATTTATTTTATAACGTTTCAATAGCAAATCATACCATAGTGATTATATTTAAAAAAATAAATAAATATCTTCAGAAACCCAAAAAAAAAAAAAAAACAAAAATTATAAACCAACATAATACCTTCAGCTTTTCCTGAACTGCAATGCAGAATTCTTGTAAGCCGTTACCGTTCAAAGCAGATACACAAACAACATCTTGTCTTTTCTCTGCTTCCAATTTTATTTTTGAAGGATCACTAACCCTATCAACCTGCAATAAGTATCAGCTACACTAGTGACAAGATTATATGAAGAAAATCTATTACCATGGTAATCTACACTTGAAAAAAAAACAATAATTCAATGGTTCATAAAAAAAGTTTCAGAACATTATCAGCAGCACACAAGAAAAGGTATGCACCTTATTCCAAACCATTAACTTGGGAATTGATGACACATCTAATTCTGACAGAACTCTGTCCACTGCATTTATCTGTTGCTCTGCTAGTGGATGGCTGCTCTTCATACAGCATGAAGTAAGATATCAAATTTAATCATCAGAAATGCATCTAATTGACTGTGTGATGAATATGGTTTATACCTGATGTCTACCAAATGAACTAAGAGTGATGATTCCGATATTTCCTCCAATGTTGCTCTGAAGGCAGCCACCTGTTAAGAAGCACTCATCAGATGCATCGAGAAACTTGTCTAGCTACAACCAATGGTTGGGTACTTCACTTCAATAAATGATTTCAAGGCTGTTCCTTGAAAGTTGAGTTAGTAAGACTAGAAACAATAGGAGAGGTCATCATAAGTTCATCTCTAAGCAGGGCCTCACCAGGGTAGTTGGCAACTTCTGGATGAAACCAACAGTATCTGTGAGAAGAAACTCATTTCCGTTCTTCATCTGAACAGCAACCAAATGACAGAATAATTTCAATTTCCATGTTACCATCAACTTTAATAATGCAGCTTGCGTAAAATTCATTTTGGTGCATAAAGTTCTAATAAAGTTAAAGAAAATGAAAAAAGAAGAATAATATATCATCTTATAACACTAGCATATAAATTAAGTTTACAAGTATCACAATTCATGAAAAAAGAATACATATGTACTAACAGTAGTTCTGTAAGTTCAAAAAATGTGCAGAAAATAAATGACACACAATTATCAGTAAATCATCTATCTCGTATTTACTCATTACTGACCTGTACCCTTCTTGTGGTTGGATCAAGGGTTGCAAACAAACGATCTTCAGCAAGAACATTAGCACCAGTCAACTGATTTAAAAGTGTACTTTTTCCAGCATTTGTGTAGCCAACCTAAAATATGGCATAAGAAATCAATTGCCAATAACTGCAAAAGAGCACATCTTATGCTTTTTCTTTCATAAAAATCCAAACATTAACTTTTGTGCTTACCAAAGAGACTACAGGAACAGGAACAGAGACACGCCTGTTTCGATACTGCTTTCTGTGTTTTCTAACAGATTCTAGCTCTTTTTTAAGCACACCAATCTAGCAAGAAAAAAGGTCAGAATTTCAAGCCATGTCATTTTCTACTGATGACAAATAACAGTCAAAAATCAAAATGAAAACAACCACAAATTCCGCAAGAAAATAAGCAGCTTCACTCTGAAAGAGAAGCATAAGAATTGTATTTATTGGGCACAATGCAGGATTTCCAGACAAGGAAAAAGTTGTCTGAAGGACTGTGGATACCTGAGTGCGTAAGATACGCTTGTCTACTTCAATTTGTTTTTCACCCATACCCTTCACTTTTCCTCCTGCTTGACGCTCAAGATGAGTCCACATTCTAGTTAACCGAGGCAACTGATATTCCATCTGAGCCAATGCAACCTATAAAAACCTCATAATTGTCAATACAGATGCATTTGTGATTCCCCTTCCCCTTCAACTGTGGCTATGATCTAGGTGTGAAAGCTCCTCCAAGAAAATTTGCACACGTCGTATTAGGAGAATTTTATTAGCAAACTTGCCTGCAAAGATGCTTCATGTGTAGCTGCTCGCTGGTTAAAGATATCCAGGATAAGGGCAGTGCGGTCACAAACTCTGACATCACCGCCAAAAATCTTTTCCAAGTTGCGCAGTTGCCTAAATATTTTGTTTTTAACAATTTAGTGAACCTTAAATTAGTCGCAGCAAATAAAAAACCATCACTACTACTTGAGACAATAATGAGAAAAAGAAAAACTAATCTAGCGCAAAGAATTTTGAAATAAATTAGATTATAGAAGCTGTACCAGTCTTACCCCGGAGAAAGCTCATCATCAAATACTACAGTCTCAACATCCAGTGCGTGTATTGCGCTCTTGATTTCCGCAACTTTACCAGATCCAATATATGTCCTCGGGTTTGGAGATGCCAGTCTAAGGAAATAAACATGAAGAAAAATGAGCCATTCAATTCATGCTTGATAGCCTAACACTATGGAGCAATAAAAGCAACTGGTGCAGTATTAATGTCTCTCGGCAATGATATCCCAAAATGCCCCCCCCCAAAAAAAAAAACAACATTGAAATTACAAAATAATCAGTTACTCACTTCTGATATGTGGAGCCAACAACCATTAAGCCAGCAGTATCAGCAAGCTGAGCTAATTCCTTTAGCGATTCTTCTATTCCAAAAGAATGGACAGTATTATCTCCTTTCCGCTCAACACCAACCAGGTAAGCTTTTTCTTCAAACACCTAATCAATAATAAATTACGCGACAGTTTTAGTTACAAATTGAACAACAAAATCATCAAATTCGTGAACTGACCTCCCTTCCATTTCGAAGCTTGAATCTATTCTCGGAGCTTGTATCCTCGTCCGGCTTCTTCTTCTTAACTCTGGTTGAAGAATCTGCGGTGTTATCCTCTGATACGGTGCTTGCGACTCCATTGACAGGTCCATGAACTTCCTCTTTAGCTTCGTTCGTACCGATTGTTGTGCCTGGCAAAGGAGAATTTACTGGAGTCGCAACTTCAACTCGTTGTTGGAGAACTCTGGTGCCGACTCTGGCGTTGCGTGTGGTGAGGGTGAGAAGGTAACTCGGTCTACTATTAGGAGTTGATGGCCATGAAACGCCGTGCTCTTGAAGATGAAGATGTGAAGGTCGAATTGGAGAATAGTAAGAGCAGGCAATCATGATCGATAACCAGTCGATAACTATCTCTCTCTTCACTCTGTTTTATGTTATTGCTTCGTGCTCTCTATAACTAACCTGGTGATTTTTTATATGCTTACACGTGGAGCGTTTTCAACCTGCCTTCATCCGTATTTAAACGTTTCATTAAAAACGACATGCATCGATGCATTAAACGCTTCCACATTGAATCGAGACCCCCTGATCGGTCATCGTCGGTCAAGGTGTTTAGCATTGAAATACTTTTTTATGGGCGCCAAACGTTATGAAGGCTCATCATTATCCGGATACGGCTCTTGAGCTTATCAAGGCTCATTAGTATTCGGATATGAGCTTTTAGACCTTATTAAGAAGTACGAAGAAGTTGAAGCCCAAAAGCCCAAAAGAGGCAATTGCAAATAAAAGAAACTAACCAAGTGGGATAGCCAAATTCAAACCATTTCTTTTGAAGCAAAAATAAATTAAATTTAAAATAAAAAAACATTTTTATTCGTACCTAAAATAAAATAAAAAAACAAAAAACAAAAAGCCAATGGCAATTGCAACCGTCAACCGCTAGCGTGTAAAAACAGCCACGTGTTAACGCGTGAATTAGTCATCCACAACTACTCCCAAATACAGCTAACACAACACAAGCTACCCTCCTATAATTAAATTCCAAGAAATATTATCAAATGCCACCAATCAAAACGTATGTTTTAGATGCTTCTCAATTTCCTCCCAGTTGGACCGCCATCGCCGTACCCCATAAACACAACGGAACAAATTATTATTTTTTTTATATTTGAAGAATATAATTTTTGTACTGCTTATTATAATTACACTGTCTTATTATAATTACTCTGTCTATCAAAAATATAAAATTTGAATTAAATTTTTCACCATAAATTAATAATCATATATTTATAGTGGATATACTTTCATTCAATTTATAATTCTATCCCACTCAAACTTTAAATTAATCAGAGTTTATGATTGTCAAATAAAAAAAAAAAATTGGTGAAAAAATAAGGCCAACAAGCCTAGGACATGAAACAGATTATCTCCTTACAATCCTCTCATGAGAGACCCCCAAGCAATCATGAAAAAATATATTTTTAATTACAGTTATTTATGAACTGTTTATATTAAATTTTAAAAAAATTTCATAAATTAAGAGGAATATTATCATTATTATTATTATTATTAAGCATTAAAAAGTAGGCTTAAGGATGCTGTTTAATTAGTTATAGGTCTACCAACTGGTGGTTAGGTTTTGAACTCGCTTAAGCAATGAAACTCAAACCAAACCACCCGTAACTTCTGGTTTCCTTCATTCATGTTCATGTTGATGTTCATATTCATGTACCTTTACCTGATTATCATTAATCACTTTACTTGGGTTCTTACATTTTGTCACACGTGAGAAACCTGGAACCATTACCAGACAAATATTCTTTTTAATTATTATTATTATTATTGTGTATTCCACTCTCTTGTTGTTTCTATTAATATAATATAATATTAGCTTACCTGTTTTCTGTTTGTCCACTTTTCAAGTAACATTTTTAAATGTAAATGTGAACAAAGAATACTCCTTTTTTAATTTATTGGGTTGGCGTCAATGTTGCAATGATAAGGAGGTTGGTTGGTTCTGTTTAGGAGATAGTATCTGTATCTCTTGGGATTTATTCTTCTTTTATTAATAAAAGTTTTGTGTCTCTGTTTTCCAGTTTCTTTCTTTCTGTTCCCTGTCCCAGGCGCATCATTTCTGGGCTTTTCAGGTATTTTACTCTCTTTTACTTTTGTCTTTGAACTGTATCGCTAATGATTGCTTATACTTTCTTTGTATAGCTTTGTGTTTCACATGCTCATCATCATGGAACTAATTCATCAAATTTCTGTGGCTTAACTGTTGGGATTTATTGTATCCCTCTCCTGAAGATTCTTTGAGTATTGATACTTTGACTATGCTGTTTCTTTGATTTGATGCTAGCTGTTTATGATCTGGGTGTTCATGATGCTGAATTTTCATTTGATGCATGATGATTATTAGGATTAATAGTGGTAAATGGGTTCTTGGGTGGCTGTGGCTTACCCAGCAGCTTTCAACATACCTGACTTTCATTCCTTTTTATTTTTCTTCTGAAATTTACTGGCTTTTTTGTCGGCTATGAGTGTAAATTTTGACATGACTTTGATTTTTAATTTTGTTGAAATTAAGATGCAATGAAAACCACATTAGTAAAAATAACTTGCAGTTTCACTAAATTATTAATGATTATTGCACTACTGATGTTGACTTCTCCATGGTTCTAGTTTTGATCCCAGTCTACTGGTATCTGTGGATTGTTTCCAGTCGAATTTTGGTCTTACTTTAGTTTTGAATTTATGCTATTCGTTTCAGTGTCTTGCGAAGCTTGACTCCTTGTTGCACCTTTATTGGTATTTTTCATGTCACATAAAAATAAACTTTTACCAACTGAAAGTGAGATTTAGCTGTGGATGTTGTTAATCTCAGAATTTGAAAGTTATCTGAAGCAGTTTTCTTGTCGCTGGATTTGTAAGGTAATCACCTTTTTGATAGGGAGCTATTGTTGGCTATCTTTCAGTTAATGAAGAGAACTGCGAGGCTTTCTACATCATCTGAGAACATTTGACCTGAGGTTTATCAGAGAAGGATATGATGGCAGCTTACTATGGTGGTTTAAGCAGCCAGAGAGAGAATTTACAAAATTCATATCCAGGAGACCAGAAAGTTGATGCATATTCTCAATTTCCTTCACATGACGGTAACATGACAATATATGCGAACCATGCTTCTAGTGCTGGGTCATATTCAGAATTTTTATCTGGGAGTTCCTTGTCTTCTTACAATTGTGCTGAATTCTCGTCTGCTGGAGATAGAAATGAGATGGTGTTCATTCCACCTACAAGTGACACAATAAATTTGCAGTCTATTGGAGGACAGTTGGACACATCAGTTGGTAATGCAGTAGCCAAAGCTGTTAATGGGGATCCACAGCTGGTTTCAAGGACGCAACTTGGTGTTTTAGATAGTGACCTGAATTTTCAGAGTCAGGGGTTATCTCTGAGCCTTGGCACGGATATGCAGTCTGCAGTTTCTGTGCCTTCATTTCAGTATCAGAATCCCAACCTAATTTTGCCTTCGTTGTCGAGTCCACATCTGCCAATGCAGGGGAAGTGGATGTTACCCTGTGAGGGCGATGACAATAATGGAAGTAAAGAGTTGAGAAATTCTGAGTGCTTGTTTACATTTGGTGGAGGCAACCATACCCTTGCCAAAACAGAGGTGTCCCGAAATTCTCATTTTCTAGATAGCCACAAAGATATTCATACTGATGCGTATATGTATGTAACTTCTGGGTATGCTAATGCTACCATCAACTCTAAATTTCTCAAGGCAGCGCAGCAACTGCTTGATGAAGTGGTTAGTGTCAGAAAAGCCCTTAAGCAGCCTCGATCTGACAAATGTTTTAACGACAACAAGGAGACTGATGGAAAAACTAGCAACCAATCTATACCTCCCTCATCTAGTGGGACATCAGGCCCTAGTGAGTCAATTGCAAACGCCTCTTCTGAGCTATCTTCTGCAGAACGACAGGATTTACAGGACAAAAAGACAAAGCTTTTGTCCATGCTAGATGAGGTAAGTCTTTGTGCTGATTGAGTGATACTATTTATTTTTCTGATTGCCTTATATTGTGATTTTGACCCCCAGGTTGTTCCTGAAAATCTTCAAGAAAAGATGCATCAGTGTTCAATTAAAATTTTGATGAAAAACCACGCAGAAAACATTTTCAGTATCCTGCAAGTGTTAACCTTTTTTTTTTTTTTTTTTAAAAAAAAAAGCAATTTGGTCTGTGCAAGCAGCATTTGAGGTTGGAGAATTTGTAAAGCAAAGCTTTGAAAACCCCTTTGCCTGTGCACACTATCACCTTGTAATCAGCTATTTTGCCTCCCCCATAAAAACAACTAACCTTGATGTTCAGCGCAAAAGTATACCGCCTTTGGAAAGTATATCGCGCAATTGATTTTGGTAGTGAATACATCAAATGACAATGGTTAGAGGCATGAAAGGGATGAAGGATTCCACCTGTGATTGGACTTTTTTACCGCACAATAGCTCTTTATTTCCTCTTGGCTTTGCTTGTCATTTTCTTTTTTTTTTTTTGACAATTTGCATGCATGTCATTTTCTGACAAGGAGTTTTGTCATTCTCTTTCCGTTAGTTAGTTGGTTGTGCTTTGTAAAAATTTCTGTGCTTTTGATCTAGGTAGACAGAAGGTACAGACAGTATTACAACCAAATGCAATTGGTGTCGTCATCTTTTGACATGGTGGCGGGTCACGGGGCGGCTAAGTCATACACCGCACTTGCTCTCCAAACAATTTCCCGTCATTTCCGCTGTCTGCGTGATGCAATCAGCAGCCAGATAGAAATAATGAGGAAAAGGCTTGGGGAGGAAGATACTTCAGCTAATGGTCAAGGAGGGATACCACGTCTCCGCTACGTGGATCAGCAGCTCAGACAGCATAGGGCACTTCAGCAGCTTGGTGTGATGCGACATGCCTGGAGACCTCAAAGGGGACTTCCTGAGAGCTCTGTTTCAATCCTTCGAGCCTGGCTTTTTGAGCATTTCCTTCATCCGTATGCTCCTAGATGCCCCTTCTTTTTCATTTATAATTGATATTTAATATTTAGAATAAATTACTTGACTAATTTCTTCTGATTTTGTATTCAACAGCTACCCTAATGATTCAGAGAAAATCAAGCTAGCAAAGCAGACAGGCTTGAGCAGAAATCAGGTAGAGATCTAGCTAGTGGAGACTTGACCATAATAGTTTGTAGGCAAAATCCATATTTAAACCCCTAAACTTTTCACAATTTTAGCTTTAAACCCCTAAAGTTTTATTTTGTATGTCCAAACCCTTGTACTTCGTGGGTTGAAAATTTTAAACCCTTATGTTAAGTTTTTAACATAAATTATTTTCTTTTGATCCGTAAAGTCTTATATTTTTAACATTCATGCAATTTTTTTTACTTTTTTAACACTTATATCACTTTTAAAATTTTTTCAGCAAAAAATAAATTTAGTTATTTTAATTTTCAATATTTAAATTAAAAATAGAAATATGAGTTTTTATCTAAAATAGTTTTAATATTTTAAGAAAAAAATAAATTTATATATACATATTTAAATAATTTTAAATTTTAAAAATAAATAAACAAGTCAATGTTAAGATATAGAAAAAAATATAATAATATTACTAATTGTCACAATATTTTAAATTATACAAGTTTTATTTCCAATGAAATTTATATTTTTCAGAATAAAATATTATGATAAAAAAAATATTATAATTAAAAGACATTATGATAAAATATGTTTTATAATTAATTAAAATTAAAATTTTATATTTTTAATACCTTTTTGGCTTTATTTTTTGTACAAAAGAATATAAAAATATTTTTATTATAGTTATTTTATAATATAAAATTTTATTTTATATATAAAATTATATTTATATTTTAATTTAAAATATTAGAAATTAAAATAAAGTAAATTTATTTTTTATCGGTTTAAAAGTGATAAGTATTAAAAAGTAAAAAAATGTATGAATGTTAGAAATATAAAACTTTAGAGTTTAAAAGAAAATAATTTATGTTAAAAATTTGATAAAAGGGTTTAAAATTTTGAACTCGTGAAGTATAAGCGTCTAGATATAAGAAATGAAACTTGAAGGGTCTAAAGCTAAGAACGTGGAAAGTTTAGGGGTCTGAATGTGGGTTTTGCCTAGTTTGTATTCATGAGTTTAGGGTTTTCTTCACATATATGCTACTATCGTCTCTTCGGTCTGTATCTTTCTTGCATTTGCATGTTTTCTCGAGTAAATCTAGTGTTCTCAAGATGACGAGATCCAAACAAGGGATGAGTATCTGGCTGCATGCCTTGATTATTGATATTTTTTTTTGGATCAGGTTGCAAATTGGTTCATAAATGCAAGGGTGCGGCTTTGGAAACCGATGGTTGAGGAAATATATAAAGAAGAATTTGCTGATCTAGAAGCTAATTCCAAGTCTTCTCAAGATGATGAAGCAACCAAAGCACATGGAGAGAATCAGCTGGTGTCCGAGAATAGGCTAGATGAGTTGCAGGACAGTTCGACATCTGCTGCTGCTGATGGTATCCGCACAGGACAAGCTCATGACTTCAAGTCTGATCATATTCCAGATATAGAAGTGAAAAGACCTTTAGGGAAAACATTGCTTCAGAATCCTTCTCATGTTGACAATGTTACAGATTTTAGGATTATGAAATTCCAGCGTGACTTTACGTCTAACATGGACGACTCTAACTCTTATCCAGACAAGACCATGCCACAGGACTCGCACGGTGATGAAACTTTTATTCCTGGTGCTCTTAGGTATGATATATCAACATTCAGTGCATTTGCACTTGGCAGTCAGGTGTCTCTTGCACTGGGATTGCAACAACATGAAAATAATGCTTTTCCCATGGCTGGTGGGAACCATATCAGAGATGGCAATGTAGCGACTTCCTCTGTGGGAGATGACACGGTGGATTATCATTGCTTGGATCCTGGAAAGCAACAGGACAGGTTTGGAAATTCCCATTTGTTACATGATTTTGTAGTTTGAAAGAATTCTTGATCTGCCTTCAGGCTTTATGGCTCAAAAATCAATCTTGCAAGAGAAGGGCTAATCAAGTTTTGAATAACCAAAAACAGAAAAAGCCATGCCCTCTGATGTTGCTCTGGTGCCTGTTTGAATATAAGAAAACCATTGCTGCTTGCTTGTGGTTTGAATATAAGAAAACCATTGCTGCTAGAGGTAGATGTACATATGGCCAAGTGGCCCTCTTGTAATATACGAATAGATTGATGAAATTGTAGACATATTTGTAAAGATACAATAAATAAGATGCTTGTGGGTTGAATAAGGAATTTTTGTACATGTTCTCACTAATTGTGACACTGATGTATCATATATCATTGAGGATTATGAAATAAATGGTATGCAAAAGGGTTGCTTGTTGGTGGACTAGAACATGATCACAAATGTGCACATAATTTGCGCTAATGTTTGCTGCTCTATCCTGTTGCTGCATGAGGAATTTAGGTATGAATGTCATTAATCTCAGAATTTGAAAGTTACTTGAAGGAGTTTTTCTTAATGCCAGCATATGTTAGGTAATCACTTTTTGATAGGGTACTATTGTATTTGTTGGTTGTCATTCAGTTTATAAAGAAAGCTCCGATGCTTTCTGCTTCATCTGAGAACATTTGACCTGAGGTTTATCAGATGATAACATAAAATTCATAATTCTGATTATACTACAATTATATATTAACTATAATTAATTTATATTTTATTCATCGGCTATTATTATCTTCAATTATCCTAAATATTCGTTCCATAAATTCAGGTTTATGTTGATTTATTACTGTTGTTGACTGTCATTTTCCATAAATTTAGTGCAAATTATTTTTACTAGTAATGCTAAACATTACATTGGCACAAAAGAATATATTAGAAATTTTATTTTTATTTTTATTTTATTTTTAAAAGTAATATTGTTGTTTTAATTTATAAAAAGGGACAAATATATCACTATGAATATTTAAAAAATTTTAATTTTTTTTGAAAAGTTAAAAATTTTAAATTTTTAAATTTTAAATTTAAACTATAAATATGGCATCTACATCTTGAAATGTATTAATTTGGGTGGGGTTGACTTAAAATTTTTAAAGAAATTCACATCAAATATCTCCATTTATCTATATACCATATATAAAAGCTGAGTGCACAGCTTTTACCACGTCATATCATCTAGATATCTATATGCTATGAATTTTTGACACGTGGCATACTAAAATTTCAGCACATATTCACCTCTGCTTTTGGTTATGTGTTGACGTTTCTTTCCCTTCCATTCAGCAGGAGCGACGTGAGACTGTTGTGTTGCCCTTTTCTTTAGGTAGAGTAAGAAAATGAAAAGAAGACGAAGTGAGACTGATGTGTTGCCCTTTTCTTTAGGTAGAGTAAGAAGATGAAAAGAAGACCAAATTAATTTGGACTTCCGGAAGACGTGGGAATCTGGGTGGAGAGGGAACGTTTTTTTTTTTTTTTTTGAAGTTTCTGTTTATATGTTTGATCACTAATAATATTCGATTGCAGGCTTCAAACGCTCCACCTTCTTTCTAAAGATCAAGGTTCTTTCTTGATTCTCTCTTAACTCTTTTTGATTGATTGTTTGTTTGTTTTTTAGATTATAATACCAATTGGTTATCTTAATCTTGGTTTGTTTGTTCGATTATAATACCAACTCGGTATCTTAATATGGTCTTCTTAATCTTAATCTTCATGCTCAGCAGAGTTCATGCCTGAATTCTTCATCCCCAGACACTGGAAAAGGAAGAATTAAATCTTCAAGTAAAAGGATGTCCCATGGATTTAAGCTGGTGGAAGGGAAATCAGGACATGATATGTAAGACTATCATGTAGCTGAGTATCGTAAAATGAATAATCATGAGTTTGGCTTATTTGCTATCTTCAATGGACATGCTGAGGTGTGGGATGAATACTGCGGTAGCCAGTGGAATCTCAATAACTTGCCCAAGTTGAAAGGTTCAATGCTTCAAGCTGTTCACAACAATATAACTGGTGTTATGGTGCCCTGGCTGTATGTCGGCATGCTATTCTCTTCTTTCTGCTGGCATTTTGAAGATTACTGTTTTTACTCCATGAACTATCTGCACTGGCTTGTGTCTTCATTATTTTTCCCTTTTCGCTTGTATTTTTTTAAAAAAAAATTGAAAAAGTGTCTTTCTTTCACTATAAAATAAGAAATTATGGGATGAAATGTTGGTTTGCTATATCTGCTTCTTACTAATCTATTTTCCCCTTAATTGTAGAAGCAAAAGGGAACTTAGAAAGAATGTGACTGACTTTGCAAACTCATTCATCCTTGAGCTTCGGCTTGCTGACTTGGTCTACTCTCCTTGCCTTGAAGTAGGTGTTTGACTTTGGTATGCTAATTTGAATCTGAATTTTTTTTTTCAGAAAAAATGCAAGCCTAAATCAGTGAAATCAACTCTGTCTAACTTAGCTTTTGGCAATGTAATGGCAGCCGCTGCTCGAGATTATCAGAAGGTTAGTGAATTTTCATGTTCTGTTTATTTTTTCAATTTAAATTTAGCTTATGAATATGTGGGTAGATTT
>CATIWM010204712.1:0-11422 GCA_949671775.1 Mallotus repandus | reverse complement strand
TTTTAGTATGATCCTTGAAAACACGCGTGTAAGGTTTGAGTTCAGCCTAAAACTCAAGTTGTAAAAATCAATCTAAGGGAATAGATTATGGTGACTCAAAATCCTAACTTTAGGATAAGTTCGGTGGAGATGTAGGATTGTTGAGAATCCGAACTCCTTAAATTCTTGTGTTCATCATTCTTCCTTCTCAACATTCTTTCATTTTGTTTATTTGTTTTTAAGTCTTGATTTTTGTTCTATAGCCCTATTCACCCCCCCCCCCCCCCCTTTAGGGCATTTTCAAATATTCAACACCAAAATTCAAATTTGATTTCACTAAATAATAATTTCAATATTAATCAAATATTTGTTAACACTGCCATTCCCATAAATTTATCTTATAATTTTAAAAATAATTTGGGTGCTTGCAATTTTAATGTTGTTGAAGGTAAATTAACCTATCAATTGCATATTTGATATGTTTTTTTTTTTTAAAATAACCGATGCTCATAATTACTCATGACATTTATAAATTTTTAGATGCCCCTTTTTCCATCAAATATAAGTGAACGCTCACACTTTACAGACAATGAGTCACTAGAACCTGAAACACCGCTGGTCAACGTTAATATAACGTGTAAAATAAATTTTCCAAAAATATTTTTTCAATTTAAACAAATCATATTTTTCTTTACCATTTTAGCACATTTTCATTTATAATAACATTGTAACAGATTCCTACAACCAAGTATCAGTACCTCGGTTACCAGTAACAAGACGTCGTTCAACCGCTTTGAATATGTCTGATAAAATAACCGATATGCAAATATCTTCTGAAACTTGTATATTTTTTCTTTTAAATAAAATTACTTAAGCTTTAAAATATGGACACAAACTTTTTAGAGTTTTTACTAGAATACTACTTCCGTATATCCTGACATGTTTACACCTTTTTTATGTTTTAAATTTGTTTTTATAGAACGTTGCTTTAAAAGATCAGACATTGGCTATCCTAACAAACAATGTGTCTTCTATGGGGCTTTGCATTAGGCAACAAAATGCATCAGCGATTCCAAAAATCATGGAAAAAAATTTATTCACTATGTTGTAAAAAAGGAAAAATTAAACTTCCAATGCTCAAACAAACTCCCTTGTTTCTAGACACTCTTTTAACACCTAATGGAAATGCGTTTTCCTTTAAATTTAAAGAAAATATTAGATTACATAATTCTATGTTTGCTTTTACATCAATAGGTAGAAAAATTGATTATGAAATTAATAAAAAAATCCAGACCATATGTTTTTAGAATATGTGGACAAAATCATCATTTGATCGACTCATTACTTCCAAATGATGGTGAGGCACCTTAATTCGCATAATTTTACATATATGATGCTGAAAATGAAACAAATAATAGGATTTCTTCATTTTTGCATAATGATTCAACTAAAAATATAAATAGTTTTATTGTTGAAGGTTTGATTAAAATGTTTGAAGAAATAAATGTACTTACAAAATCATTTAGAATGGCTCAAGATAGATTTACAGAAGATGATATGCTGCCTGTTAAATTAAAATTGTTTGGTAGAAGACCTAATGATAGCTCTCAATATCTAGTTCCTTCATCTTCATAAATTGCCGGTCTTATCATTAGAGACTACGGTTTATACGATAACAAATGAGATATTATTGTTGAATATAAAACCAACTGTTTAAAATGAGTTAGTGTTTTGCATCCATGCCTAATGGCAATGCAATATCCGATTCTATTGCCATATAGAGAAGACAAATATATGATGGATATTGAATATATAAATCCAAACTGTTCCTTACACATTGCAAAAAATTTTGTAACAATGAGAGAATATTATGCACATAAAATACAACAACGATTAGATGAGGGAAAAACTTTGCTACATGGTGGTCGTTTATTCCAACAATTCATCGACGATGCATTTTCTTGTGTCGAGGGAGAACGCTTAGATTTTATAAGACGCAACCAAAAAGAACTACATTCTGAAGTGTATATAAGCATAAAAAATGCTATTCACCAAGGCATTAGAAATTCTAACGATGTTGGAAAGTCTATGATTATATCACCTTCAACCTTCACAAGCAGTCCAAGATATATGATTGAACATTATTATGATGCAATGGCTATATGTAAATTTTACGGTCATCCAGATTTGTTTATAATATTTACATGCAACCCACTTTGGCCTGAAATACAATGTATGTTAAATTATATTAGTAGACAAAAACCTGATGAGAGACCTGACATTATTAGTCATGTTTTTAAGGTTAAACTGATGCATTTAATAGATAATGTTAAAAAAATAAACATTTTGGTGAAACAGTCGCATTGATTTATACAATTGAATTTAAAAAAATAGGCTTACCCCATGTTCATTGTTTAGTCTTGCTAAATTATGCAGCGAAACTAAAAAACACCTTCAGACATTGATTCAGTAATATCTGCAGAACTTCCATGCAGTGAAACGGAACCTGAAGCATACAATTTAGTTTCTAAATTTATGATCCATGGACCTTGTGGTGCATTTAATCCCCAATCTTCATGTATGAAAGATAAAAAATGTTCAAAATTTTATCCAAAAAAAAATCAAAATGAAACTTTGATTGACGCTAATGGTTTTACAGTTTATAAATGATGCAATAGTAATCGATACACTATTAAAAATGGAGAAAAAATTGACAATCACTTTGTTGTTCCTCATAATAATAATAAATTGCTTTTGAAATATGATGCTCTTATATGCATTGAATATTGTTATCGGACAACCATGGTAAAATATCTATTTAAATATATTAGCAAGGGTACAGATCGAATTTGCGCAGTTATTCATAATTACGGTGATATAATTAATAATTCAAGTGATAATTCAGAACATGTTATTGATGAAATTAAAACTTATTTAGATTATCGTTACATCTCTCCATGCGAAGCTGCTTAGCGCATATTTGAATTTCCTATACATCATAAAGAACCGGCCGTTGAAAAATTAGTTATTCGTCTTGAAAATATGAACTAAGTGCTTTTTTAACCATCCAATAACCTATCATACATTGCAGAAAATTCAAATTTTGCTCGCATAATGTTCATTGAATGGATGTAAGCAAATTATATGTATGAAGATGCAAGATGTCTAACATATTCCGAATTTCCAACAAAATGGGTTTAGCATAGTCAGGATAAATTATGACGCGTCATAAAAAAGGTCATTTTATTAGTAGAATTGCTTATGTTCATCCAAGCTCCGGTGAATTATATTACTTAAGAATGCTGCTTAATATTATAAAAGGTCCTAAATCATATGAAGATATTAAAACTGTTTCAGGAATTTACACCCAACCTTTCAATCTGCATGTGACGCTCATGGTTTGTTGGCAAATGACATTGAATGGATATATGCTTTAGAAGAATCCATTTTCGATGCAACCTCTTCACAATTACGTAATTTATATACTGTTTTAATCATTTTTTGAGAAGTTAATGATCCAAGAAAACTTTTTGAAACATTTTGGAAACATTTTACTGATGATATAAGACATGAATTACAAACGACATTTAACTTTCCCAATGAATCAGTGTCAAATAGTTATTTAAAAAATAAAGTTTATTAGAACTTGAGAAAAACTTCAATAAAAATAACTCATCGCTTTCAAATTTTGATTTACCGCAACCTAATTATCCAATGAATTATAAGATAAACACCTATTTGCTTCTCGAAGAACTTAATTATGATATAAACAATCTTCATAAAAAACATGTCAAACTGCTTAATTCGTTAAACAACGAGCAACGTAGAATTTACGATGACATTGTTGATGCTATCATTCATGGAACTGGAGGTCAGTTTTTTATTTACGGCTGTGGTGGTATAAGAAAATCATATTTATATGAAACAATTATATTATTTTTATGTGCAAACAGTATGGTTGTTTTGGTCGTCGCTTCATCTGGCATTGCATCTCTATTATTATCTGGTGGCCGAACAACACATTCTTGATTTAAAATACTTTTAAATATCGAGGAACGTTCAACATGTGAAATAAAAAAGGGAACACAATTAGCTCGGTTGATTGAAGAAGCTAAACTTATAATTTGGGATAATGCACCTATGGCCCACAAGTATTGCTTTGAAGATGTAGACAGAACTTTAAGAGATATATTATCTTTTTCTAACATTCATGAAGAGACAAAACCTTTTGGGGGTAAACCAATTCTATTAGGCAGTAATTTTTGACAAATTCTTCCAGTTGTACTAGGAAGTAATAAGGAAGACGTTAGCAATGCTTCGATCACACGTTCATATTTATGGAAATCATTTAAAATTTATAGACTAAGCATCAATTTGCATTTCACATCTTTAAACATTTCGTTTGACGAAACTAACCGTCTTTCAAGATTATCAAATTGGCTTTTATCTGTTGGTGATGGAACAACTGAATATATAAGTCTTCAAACAAATGCTGAGAAAGCAAATTTTTTTAGAATACCTGATGATTTAATTATAAAAATTTTTGATAATCCAATTGATTCAATAATTAACGAAACATATCCAAATTTTAAAAATAAATACTACGATCATATTTATATAAAAAATAGAACTATTATCACTCCAACAAATGATGTTGTTGATATTATAAATAAAGAAATGTTAGAATTAGTCTGTGAAGAAGAAAAAACTTATTACAGCCTAGATTCAATCTGTAAAACTTCATCTGAGGGAGACGAATTAGATGCCCTCTACCCAATTGAATTTTTAAATTCACTTAATTTTAATAGATTTCCTCATCATGAATTGCGTCTTAAAAAAATATCCCAATTATGCTACTTCGTAATATTAATCCAAGCATTGGTCTTTGTAATGGCACTCGACTAATAATTATTGAATTAGGTGTTAAAATAATTGAAGCAATTATTCTAACAGGTTCTCATTGTGGCACAAAAGTATTTATACCTCGCATTGTCTTAACACACCACGATAATAAATCACCATTCATATTGAAAAGGCGTCAATTCCCAATAAGAGTTTGTTAGTATATATGACTATAAATAAAAGTCAAGGTCAAACACTTGAACGCGTAGGTCTATATTTGCATGATCATATTTTTACACATGGCTAACTATATGTTGCACTTTCTAGAGTTACTTCATACAGTAGAATAAAAATATTGATAAATAAGCAAAACACAAATGAATATGATAATTGTATACAATATAAAAAAAATATCGTCTACCAAGAAATTTTTGATGACATTATTGTGCATTGTTGAAACATTCTTCTCTTATGCATTTTTTTTATAATTATTTTATCACAGTATGTTATTTCCTATATTCAGAAACTTTTGCTTCTCAAGAACATTGTAATATCTTTTTCATTTTTTTCTCATTGCTTATTAAATTCATTTGTTTCAAACATCTACAATAATTGTACAACCATGTCTTATGCAATGCTTTCTAAAATTGATAATACATCGTACAATATTTGCATAAAAGTTCGCATTGCTCGCATTTGGGAGTTTGTAAACATTAGCAACTCAAACGATATATATAGTTTAGAGTTTTTAATGATCGATGAACAGGTATCTTACTTTTTTTTTAATTGCAATTACTTCTTTTAATCCATCTTTTATAATTAAATATTATCTCCAGGCAAACACTATGCAAGGAACAATACCCATGCAGTTAATTGATCATTTCAAACAAATACTGGTCGAGCGCAACATATACCACATGTCTGGCTTTATAATAATACCAGCACAATTCAATTACAGAGTCAGCGATCATCAATACTGTATCAAAATACTTTTTTACGACTTTTAGACAGTGCAGATTATCATATACCCTTAGACAAGTTCGAGTTTCTTAGCTTTGAAGATGTTCGGTCTAGAATTGGTGATAAAACTTTCTAATAGGCATCTATATCATTAACGACAAAGTATATAAAAAGACATAATAAATAAAACAACCATTTTTCTTTAAACTTTATACATTTATGGAAAAAAAAAACGTTTCACTAGTTATGCTAACAATACACTTCTATGTATAGACATATTTGGCCAGGTTATATCAATTGGAGAATTTGAAGAAATCTATATTGCTGGTCGAATTGCAAAGAAAAAAAAAGTCGAGATAAAGAATGTTGAGTATGCATGTGCACTTGAATAATATGTTTTCAACCCTATTATACTTAAATCACTAAAAAAATGTTTCAAAAATAAAAAATTATTTGTAGGGATGACAGATTGGACATAACGCTATGGTATAAAGCAGCCACAACGTTTCTAGAAGATGATATTTTAACTGCAGATCAAGATGGTCCTGTTATTGTTGCATTCCTTTCAATGACAGTGAAAAAATTTAATGGTATTTTATATATATATATATACACATACATACATACATACACTATTTTGCTATAATATGATCAATCTTTTTTTACATTACTTTATAGATGAAATTTCAGTTAACAGCACATCAGCAACCAGATTTCTAATCAATCTCAACATTCCCGAAATAGTTTCAATGAAGAACAGGTGATTAACTTTATTATATGTATACAATATGGAATTTTTTTTCAAAAAAAATTAAACGATTCACTTTTTCAGTCTTTGCCGGCCTTTCCAAAAGATAGCAAAACATGATACTTCGATTGACCCTTTGAGAAATATTGAAGCAGACAGAGAAGGAAATTGCCGCACAATTGCACAGCTTCTATCACTTGATATTCATACTGATAAGGTCGATAAAAATTTTAATTATAATATTCTTTGCTTATATATGTTTTCCATCTTTAAAAATTCACTAACAAAATTTTTTTATAGAACATCAAATTCACATGCAAAGCAACACTCAAAAGTGTTGATGCCACAACCGGATGGTGGTATAGAGCATGCCCACAGTGTAGAAGCAATGTTCAAAGCTATAACGAACAAGTCTGGTGCAATAATTGTGGAGTCCTTCATGATCCCCCTATACACTGGTAATAAAATCTTTTTTAAAAAAATATATCTAATAATTATGTTAAAAAAAATTTCTAACTTTTGCTATTAATATTTTTAAAT
This sequence comes from Mallotus repandus, assembly GCA_949671775.1. Taxonomy (NCBI): domain Eukaryota; kingdom Viridiplantae; phylum Streptophyta; class Magnoliopsida; order Malpighiales; family Euphorbiaceae; genus Mallotus; species Mallotus repandus. Next base: position 4,353 of record CATIWM010204712.1, on the reverse strand, counting down.
TTTAGGTATAAATTGAATACAACAGTTGAAGATGCAACTAGAACAACATCTTTTTTTATTTTTGGAGAATTAGCTGCTGATCTAATCGGATTACCTGCTAGCACACTAGCAAACAGCTATAAAGACCGCATGTCAGTGCCACCCCTGATGACACGTATTTATGGACTTAATAGAATTTTCTAAATTGTCATCAACAATAAGATTGAGGATGCATACAATCTTTCTTTTAAGGTTGTCCACATATTTCGCGATGACTGTATGGGTACTCCGATGAAACAAAAAAAATTGAAAGATGATACTACATGTTCCACCCTGCTTCACAAGCCCATTTTTTCATCCTCTTGCGAATCATAAAAAAGAACCCTTGATTTTTCGACTGGCGAGAGTAGCCACATTGATGATGCATCAAAAGACTCACATGTTGTTGAGGTTCCAATTACTTCAATAATAGTTGGTCAACTACAAGTTGATTTACCTGCAGATAAGTCACTTGTAAAAAAAATATGCACAAGGTTTGTTCACATTCTTTATTCAAACATTTTTTTTAAAAAAAATAACAACCAAAATTTTCTAATTTAAAATAAATCTTTGCAGGTTTGATGAATCAAGCAAAGACGAACATTGATCCTACTTTTTATTTTAGAAAAATAAAAAAACTTAAAATGCTTATTATAAACTATTTGCAGTTTCTTTACTTTGCCTATCTATACTTATCAGACTTCAATGTAATGCATAATACTTAATCTATTATGTGTGAATCTTATGTTATTCATTTTTATTTTCAAATTATTATCATCATTTAAGTATTTTATCGTTGCCCGCAACGTAGCATGGGTGAACTTACTCGTATAATATATAATTGTAAAATTGCATGATATTTGCTTTGGATTACAATACATAGTCATGTTCATTCATGTTTACATCACAATAATTTATATTACATTTTTATTGCTTTTGTAATCTATTTTTTTTTTAATTTAGAATTTATCATATCATATAATTACTTCAATAAATATTAATTTATTGCTAAAGTCATAAAATTTTATTTTATAAATAATTTATTATTAGTAATTGATTTTTAATATATATATCTATAATATATATAAATGTATGAGGGATGACAAACAAAATTGTGAAAAAGTCTTCACTTATTATTACGTAAAAATTGGATAATTTTGTCATTTATTAATAAAAGTAAAATTAAAATTAATTAAAATATAATTTTAATTTGATAGAAAGTCTATTTCCTATTTTAATTAGGTTAACTTCTATTTTATCTCTAATAAAAATTAAATTAACTAAAAAATAATTCTAATTTTAATTGAAAATATGTTTCCTATTTTAATTAGGTTAACTTCTATTTTTTCTCTATCAAAATTAAATTAATTAAAATATAATTCTAATTTAATTGAAAATATATTTCCTATTCTAATTAGGTTAACTTCTATTTTGTCTCCAATAAAAATGAAATTAATTAATATACAATTCTAATTTAATTGAAAGTATGTTTCCTTTTTTAATTATGTTAATTTCTATTTTATCTCTAAAAAAATTAAATTAATTAAAATTTTAGTGAGAATTTTGTTAAAAATATAAATTTTTATTTTTTTATAAAATTTAACAAAAAAGTTAAAATTAAATTAATTAATATTTATCATTTAATTATTATTTCAACTTAAAAAGTTACATTAAATTAATTTTTGTATAGATAAAAGTATCAATATTAAAAATATTAAAGAAATAAAGTGTCATAGCTCAAATAAAAAATTTACTAAATTGTAATAAATTATAGGTTTAATGGGGTTATAATATTTAAATTGTTGTATAAAGAAACTATAACTTTTATTATTTTTAATTTTTTATTGACAAGTAACTAATATTTTTTTATTATCTTATAATTAATTATGACCATAATATTTTTTGTATATGAAATCAGTTCTAGAGTTGAGAAAAATTAATTATAAAAAATATTGAAGTAATATCATATAATTATTTAAATAAAAGATTTATAAAAATTGTAACGAATTATAACTATGTTAAATTGTTATATAAATAAATAACATAGTTATTATTTTTATAAATTTTATTTAATAATAATTTGTTTAATTGTTTATTTACTATATATCACAAGTCAAATAAATTTTTTGTTCACGTGTGAAACACGTGGTTATTTACTAGTATGTGTGTGTATATATATATATAAAATAAAAAGGGCAAAGGTGCATTTCCACCCTTAATGTTTATCCTGAGGAGCACATATGCCCTTTATATTTTTTTAGACCATTTAAGCACAAAATTAAGTTTTTTCTATAATTTTAACCCTTCTGATAACGACAGGAAATTCACAAATTAACAGTATTTGTGTTAATCTGATGTGGCAACATGCAAAAAGTAATGGATTTCACAATATAAAATTGTTGACCTTAGCAACGATCAATTTTGATTTTGATCTTAACAAACTTAATTTTGAGTATTTAACTTTGTTTGTTTAAGTGTGTATAAGTTAGGACTCAATTGGATACTCAAAGTGAAGAATTATCAAAGAATTCGACCTCTAAGATTCAAGAAGGTTTTTGACATCCTTAGAGCATTATAATGAGAAAATGATCCTGTTGAAATTTGAAGTAGACATCTTAAGCTTTCTGAATTGATCTTATTTGTCAAAATCTGAATTCATTTGGGTTTGAAAATCTTCAGTTAAAATCAGCATGTGCAATTTTCATTTTAAATTGAGTAGCTCTTAGTATTTCAATAATATCTTGAGCTATAGTGATATGAAAAGTTAAGACAAATACCTACAACTTTCATGAAGAAATCTTAGGCTGATCCGATCATCTTCAATGGCTAAAAGTCATGATCCCGACCGGGACCAAAATTGCACCAAATTGAAGAAAAATTTCAGAACATATCCCGAGTTAATATCAGTGTGGTCCCAACTGGGATCACTGTGGTCACGACCGGGACCACTGTGGTCACGACCAGGACTAGCTCGGGCTTCAAATATAAAGGCTATAACAGATATATTTTTGAATATCTCGACCGGGATCAGCGTGGTCATGACCAGGACTAGAGAAAATACAACCTAAAAGTCCAAATTTCATTCAAATGAAGTTTGAATTTATTAGAAATAAAATTATTGTTTCTAACAGCTATAATTGAATTGCTCAACTATAAATACAACCTTTAAAGATCATTTAGAGGTTAAGAAACTTATTTATTTATTACATATTCTCAAACATTCAATTAAGCTCTCAAAACTCTCTTCAAATTCATTTTATGTTTGTATAACTCTTGTGAGAGTTGGTGAGTGTTAGAATAGAAATTCTTGTTCTTCTATTTTCTGGGTTTAGAAAAAGGGAAGTGAGGTTCTATTTTAAAGGAATTGGTTTAAGTGTTTAGCCATTAAAACACTAGGGAATTTGCTTTTAGTGTAAGCCTTTAAAACACTTGTGAATCAGTTTTTAAGTAAGCCTTAAATACTCAAGTTGTAAGGTTTGAGTTGAGCCTAAAACTCAAGTTGTAAAAATCAATCTAGGGAAATAGATTGTGGTGATTCAAGATCCTAACTTGGGGATAAGTTAGGTGGAGACGTAGAATTGTTGAGAATCCGAACTCCTTAAATTCTTGTGTTCATCATTCTTCCTTCTCAACATTTTTTAAATTCTTAATTATTTATTTTTAAGTTTTAATTTTTATTTGGTAGCCCTATTCACCCCCTCCCCCCCTCCCTCTAGGGCTCTTTCAAAAATAAAATAAAATTATTAAAAGCAAACACTGTCATGTGGCCCCACTCTCATCCAAAACTCCACAAAATAATATATCATGTGATTCCATCATAAAAAAAAGACAAGAATTATCCCTGCCACATGTCCTCGCCCACTTTAACTTTCATCCAACAACCCCATCACCCCAACCTTTTTCTTCCTTCTCGTCAAAAAATACCAGATTATTTTCTTTGCTATGAGTGCAAGTACCATATTGCTCTCTCATTCTTTTTCTTCTTTGTTCTCATCACTTTTCCTCAATTCATTTTCTCCTTTCCAATCACCTTTTTCTTTAACTTTTTTACGTTTCAAAAATTTACAATTATTTTTTGTCTTCTTAAAAGCTTTAAGCTCTCTATTTCCCTTTACTTCCTAGCAAACCCTTATTCTTCTTCTTCTACCTTTCTCACATTTTTTTTACCTTTTTCTTTTTCTAGAAAACCCACCGTAGCTATTACACTTTACTATATTTTGATTTCTAATCTAATAGCTATACATGATTAATCGAGCTGCTACTATGTATCTGCTTCTCTATTGATTTTGATTCAAAATTTGAGCTCCAACTAAAAAAGAAATTCTCGAACCTTGA
>CATIWM010204706.1:0-19849 GCA_949671775.1 Mallotus repandus | reverse complement strand
ATGACAACGAGAGTTGCTTCTAAGGATCATATGCATTAATCTCCAATTATTAAGTCAAGAATAATTATTTATACGTCCTTATTTGATTACCATTGTAATTCTTCTATATATTTTGATAAGAAGCTTTTATAATTTGTAGTTTTAGTGTTAGAATAATTTATAGTTTATAATCTAATTTCAATTATTTGTCTTGATTACCATTGTAACTTTGTTTGCCTATCCATCTCATTATTTACTCGGTTAATATAATATTTACATCAATTCCCTGTGGATCGACACCCGACTTGCTCTATACTAAGTCCTTAGCGACTAGGGTTATATAAAGACAATTCTACCCGCTTCACTTATTGGTGCAATTGCTCTTCCCTTTTGGTGGTCTTATGGTCCATACTGGGAGGGCTTTATGCTTTTAGCCTTGTTTGATAGTCTTGTTAGGATATGGCAATTGCTATGTCATGTAAATTTTGCTGTATTGACTGTAGCCCTTGCTTTACTGGCTGTAGCTCTTATTGTAGCATCTGTTGCCTTTGCTGTAATTATAGTTCTCGCTATAGCCCTTGCTGTACTGACTGTGGTTCTTGTTACGACAATTGCAACTCTTGCTTTAGTGTTTGTAGCTCTTGTTGTGACTGTAGCTCTTACTGTGTTGCATGTAGCCTTCATTATGATGACTTTAGCTCTAACGGTGATGACTGTAACTCTAGGTGCAATGCCTTAGCTCTCGCTGTGATAACTATAGCTCTCGCTATGATGACTATAGCTCTCGCTATAATGACTGTAGCTCTGGCTACAAGGATTGTAGCTGTGGCTATAACAATTATAGCTCTGGCTGTGATGATTGTAGCTCTAGTTGTGATAACTGTGGCTCTAGCAGTGATAACTATAGCTCTAGCTATGATGACTTGTAGCTCTGGCTATGACGACTATAGCTATGGCTATGATGACTATAGCTCTGGCTATGATGACTATAGCTCTGGCTATGATGACTGTAGCTCTTACTGTGAGGATTGTAACTCTGGCTATGATGACTGTAGCTTTGGCTGTAACGATTGTAGCTCTGGCTATTGTAGCTATAACTCTTACAATTTTTTATCCTCTGTGACTTCTTTTCACGTTCTTGGAGCATTTTTATTCTTCTATTTTCTTATTCTATTGTTATGCTGCTTCACATAGTGCGAGAATTATGGATTTCCCTTTTATTCCTAAGGATCTTGGTGACTTTAGCGGTGTAAATACTACTTCTTTTTCCTTTGACGAGTTTATTTTAGAGGATGAGGCGGTTCTTGGACAGACTGGTGCAAGGACTTCTTCTGTTGCCAGAGTTACAGAGGCTGTTGGGACCAGTGGTGGAGCGTTAGCTTGTCCTCCTTGACCTTCTCGAGGAGATTTGATTCTCGTTGTTTATAGCCTGGGGACCCATGCTTGGACTATTCATCATTGTCCGGTTAGTTTCCTTAGTTTTTGCTATGATAGCTCGTTATAGTTTTGCTTTCTTAGATTTACTTATTGTAGCTCTAGCTGTTTGCCTTAGCACTTGTTGCAATGCGTAGCTTTGGTTGTAGCTCTCACTGTTTGATTTTAGTATTCGTTATCTGTATAGCTCTAGCTGTCTGTGTAGCTCTAGCTGTCTGTGTAGCTCTAAGTGTCTGATTTTGCTGTATGTGTAGCTCTAGCTGTCTGATTTTAGTACTTGCTATTTGTATAGCTCTAGCTGATATGATTTCAACACTTGCTGTTTGTGAAGCTCTAGCTATCTGATTGTAGCTCTTGCTGTCTATGTAGCTCTAGTTGTCTGATTTTAGCTCTTGCTGTCTATGAAGCTTTAGATGTTTGGTTTTGGATTTTGCTGTTGTCTAGCTCTTGCTGTAGTTTTAGCTCTTACTGTAGTGTAGCTCTTGCTATAGTGTAGCTCTTGTTGTAGTGTCTGTAGCTCTTGTTGTAGTGTCTGTAGCTCTTGCGGTAGTGTTAGGCTAGGCTTTTGGAGCTAGCATTTGTGTCTTATTAGGTGCAAACCTTGCCTTACTTAAGTCTGTTTGCTGTCCATGTAGATGCTTGCCCTATGAGAGTACTTGATGGTATCTTTTAGCTGTCCTCATCTTGATATGGATGGCTTAGGACCTTTGTTGGTATGCTTTCAACTTCTTTGAGCATTCTAATCTTCCTTGAATGTTTGGGTTTATGGCTTCTTGGTGCGTTACCTTTTTTATCATGTTCTTGCTTATGATGCATGTTTTGCATTTCTATGTAAATGTTTATGAGTCATGTTTTCCATGTTTGTGCATGTTGTGCTTATGCTGCATGTTTCTAATATTCGTGCACACAATGCTCATTTGTTATTGACATGTACTTCCATGTTTGTGTATGCTATGCCTATGATGTATATTTCTAACGTTTGTGAATGCGATGCTTGTGATGCATGTTTGATGCAGGGGAAGACCATTCTGAGATTGCTCATTGATGGCAAGGGAAAGAGATAGATCGTCAAAATAAAGTTAGGGTATTTGAAGATTGAGAATTTTTTTACTGGAAAAGAGGAGAAGCCTTTAGGCAAAACTGAAGCGTGACTTGTGTGTCAAGAAAAACTGAGAGGGTGTTGGGGCTTTGGCTGTTGACCTTAAGGTTTCTTTCACTTTGTTCGTTTGATTGAAATTTTCTTTTCTTGTCCGGGGCACTCAATCAAGCTGTTTATCAGATGAGGGAGTGAGAATAGTTTGATAGATGATCCATGTATAGGATGTGGCCCATAGGTTATCCATGCACATATTTGGGTGCAATGAGGCAATTTTTATTAGTTTTTACTTGTGTGGCTTTGGGGAGTTTAGGAGGTTCTGAGGTGTTTCTATGGTATTTGAGTTAATCTTGTGGTGGCTTTTGGGCAAGGTATATAGGTTTTGAATTTTTGGGTCTCAAGCTTTGCTGGTCTTATTGTTTGCTTGGGGATTGCACCGGAACCATGACTAAAGCTAGCCTTTGGGAGGTAAAGGAGTTTTGTGAGGGACAACCAATAAATGTTGATGAAGCCTGGAGCCCTTTGCAATGTCATACCCTAAGTTTTGACTATAGCTTTCTGTTAAGCTATCTTTTTTATGAGACTTTCATGATCATCCATGGTCACCCGTCGATTCCACCAAGGGATGGTATGTGCAAATACACTCATGTATGCATTTTACTGAAGCTAACAGATGCACCTTATTATGATATATGCATGTATGCCAATGAGATGTTGGTGATGAAGAAAGGGTAACTATTTTTTCTATGGTATATGTGTGGATGTGTGTATGCATATGATGTAGATGACCATGCTATATGATGAGATTCATGTGAGAGTATGTGTATGAAGGGAATAATGATAATCATGCTGTTTGATGGATGAGCTTATTCATCTTTGCACGATGCATGGAATATTGATGATTGTATTGCATAAAGGGGAAAAGTTGTTTTATTTGTTAAGGGGGAATGATCAATATAAAATGTCAATGATTGTATGTTAAGAGAATTGTCACTTGATGTCATTTAAGAGAATGCATATGTGTGAGTGATTGAACATCAAGAAGAAAAAGAGGAAACACGAGTGTTTTATGCATGCATGTATGTAGGTGGGAATGCAAGTGCTCTTGTATGCATGTAGGAAATGCTAATGGTTCCTACCATATATTGAGATAAAATTATTTTGTTTTATAAAATGTCTACATGCATAGAATATGGATCATCAAATTGCATGACAAAAGATATGTGACTTATATGTGCACATACAAAGTACTGAATATGCTATTCTTTAGAATATTTGAGTGGATGCATGTATGAATGATGATTGTGCTCTACGAATGCATGTATGCATGATAAATGAAGAGTAGCTTATTTCCTTGAGACATGTGTGCATATGTGTAGGGTGAAAATGGTCATAACATGTATAAAGTGTTAGTGATTATTCTTCGAGGTGAAGGATAAATTGACATGTTTTCCAATGCAGAAGAAAGTAATGCATGCTTATGTTTTATGGGAATATGATGCATGTTGGATTCCCTAAGCATATATATGGTGTGTGTGTGCGTATGATTAGGGTGGTCATGCTGTTGTATAAAAGATTAGTGGTGATTTTTTTTGAAATACCGATGCAAGTGCACACATGTGTAGAGTATGCAAATGTATATGTTTATGGAATGCTAATTATTATGCTTTATGATGAGGAAGTTTTGGTCATGTATGCAGGTGTGCATGCACATGTGATGTTGATGGAAACGGAGTATTAATAGTGATGCCATATCTCAATGGGGACAGTTATTTATTTTTTGATGGATGCATACATGCACTTGGCAGTAATGATTATAATATAATGATAAAATCATATACTTGTAGAAGCATGTGTGTGAAGGATGCTAGTGATTATGCTATATGATGAAATGTGAGATTAGTTGTCATTCTAAGACACATGTATGTATACAAGTGAATGATTATGCTTTATGAAGATAAGATAATTGCTCATTTTCTTAAGCCTATATATGGATGCACTCAATTATCTTGATGCAAGATGACACTGGGACCTCACATCTGTTGGAGACATATATACAATGCATGTATGCATGGAATGATGATGGTATTATCATACAGAGAAGAGTAACATTGACTTGCACTCTTAGGGTATGTGTTGTGATGTGCATGTAATGCAGATAAGTATGCTATATGATGGAGGTGAGTGTTGGGCTCTAATTTTGAAAGATTAGGTCGAGGCTCTTTAAAGAGAGTTAGATGATTAGTGATTCTTGACCAGAGATACTAGGAACAATGTTGATAGCAAGAGGACCAACTCATTTAGGGATAAAATTAGAGATCTCGATGATAGCATATTGAGCTAATGGCCATTTAAGAGGTTTAGAGTTTTTAGGATAAGAGTGTGGTAGTTTGTTTATCGCATGAGTAGTTCTTTGGAACAATAAGGGTAAGATCAACATTGGGGAGCCCATTGGAAATCTTTATTTCAGAAAGGTGAATCGCATTGGATGAGAATGGGTTAACAATCAGCTTAGGCTTTATTTGAAAAGATGGAAGACTAGCATTAAAAGTAAGCTTCAGGTTTTGGGTGGTTTTAAGTAAGCATGTATCATGGTGGGAAAACGGGTCTTTTTGGATTTTTAAATGACCATTAGCAATGGTTGGTAGATCCTTGGTACGAGTGATCAGAGGGTTTGGAAATTGCAAGTGGGGTAGAATGGGACATCCATTCTATTTATAGGATAGGGATAAATGTTTGGTCTCGGGGGGATGCGAGACGCTTTTGTGTTTGGAGTAAAAAAAACCAAGAAAAGATGAAAGGGACAACATCGGGTCACTCATTGAGTATCATCCCTAGCAGAGATTTTGAGCCTAGGAGATCTCATATACTTTCTGACTATTTCTCATTTTAATACTTAATATGTGGCTACCGCACCACCCTAATTTTGGTAGTGATAGTTGATATAGATGCATTCAAATAAGCACATTGATAATAATGAAAAGCAAGAGAAATTTAGCATAATAATTTACAAGGCTTTCCTAGTAAATACATATGAAAGAGAAAATGTGTGGAAATGTAAATCTAGTCCAAATCTAGAATACACATGCAAAATAGAGATTAACACAACTATGTGCAATTCCATCTATTCATCCACTCGGACAACATATGGGCACAATAAGGATGATTGATGCACCATGAATGATTAAACAGATGCACGTAATTTATGCTCTAGCATGAATTATTATAAAGCATTTCTAAATTATAAGATAAGCAGTAATTAATGCTGATTGCATCAGTGGACCATAATATCGAAGCTCTAGCTTAAATAAGGAGCTTTCGTGTTTATTGAATGCATATTGATGCAAAATGATAGTTAATTATGAGCAAATCAAGTAGAGATTATTCAATCAGCATGTAAATTACCAGTCTCATCACACAATCACAATAATTTCTCAACTACTAGCGACATTAAAATAAAATGCAAGACAGTAAAATAAATGTGAAAAAATGATTGTTTGTCCTCAGATTCGACTGAGCTTGTTTGGTGTTTTTGAAGCTTTAGCTTCAAGAGATTTTTAAGCTTTCCTTGTCAAGAGGTTGAAAATGAAGTGTGTAATGCAAATTCGTATACCTTTGAAGTGTGCTTTGACAAAAATGAGGGTGGGTTTGGTTTACAAGGGGTCTAAAAATTCTACAAAAAATGTAGAGAGTGGGCTAAAAGTGTATGGATTGGGGCTCCTAAGCCTTCAATTCGATAGTGATTCAGCGTATGCGTGCTTTTTGGCTCTTACCGATTTTTCCTATGCTCTAGGTTTTGGTTCCTAGGCTCTTGCCTTTTCTCTCTCGGCTATAGCCTTGCCAAAATGGGAGGTAGAGACCCTTCACGCCCTTAGAACGTGTGATCACAGCCTTGGGGCGCGTGATCATGCGCTCTTGCACACGACACGCAGCTTTCCTGAGCTCCGGTCGCGCTACTTAAGGGGTGTTTTTCAGGATTTCTTGGCCTTTTGGACGCGTTTTTGAGGTTTTTTTTTTTTTCGAAATCAGCTTCCATTTTCAATCATGAGTAAAATGTGTTTTTGCATGATCACGTGCTGCAAATTCGCTCATACGCTACTTCTCGGGGTTACGTGCACTACTCTGGGGTCACTTCTGAAAGTTTTAAAGGCCTACGGATGTGTTTTCGACATCCGTTTTGTCAAAATTGACTTTAAATTTTCACAAAGTTGAACTCCGGTTACATGAGTTGAACACTGGTCTGATGAGTTGCTTTTTTTGAGCAACGTTTGCTTAAAACGAGTGACTTACCACTCTGATTATTCGTATTTCATAAAATCAAGGTGCAACTTAATGATACAGAAGTTGATTTTGCTTGGTTCGGGCTTTTCAAACTCTCGGCATACTTTAGAGGCGGTACGAATAAATAGACACTTGCCATATTTAGAGAGATATTTTCATCACTGGACCTTTTTGGGGATAGTTAAAATTCGATATATGACAGTTGCCCCCTGCCTTATGTGTGTTGCATAGTACTTTAGTACTGATGTCAATACACGTGAAGCAAATGTGTAGATGCAAAAATAATTTTGGGAAGAGGTACTTACCTGATGGTGTGCCATTTGGTCAGGCTCACCGTTGTTTATGTTGTTTCATTTGATTGGCAGAGCCTTGTTTGTGTATCTTACAATTCTCTTGGATGAGGCAAGATGATGCTTTCATAACCTTAAATGCTATTAAGCATATGTAATGGTGCTTCTAAAATGCCTTTAAGTAATGAAATGCTTCTAAGTAGATGGAGTGCTTCTAAGCAGATGGAATGATGCTTCTAAGCAGAGAAAATGCTTCTAAGCAACGAAATGCTTCTAAGCAACGAAATGCTTCTAAGCAGGGAAAATGCTTCTAAGCGGATGAAATATGCTCCTAAGCAGATGAGATGCTTCTAAGCAAATGAAATATGCTCCTAAGCAGATGAAATGCTACTAAGTAATGAAATGATGCAATGCTTTTAAGTAGATGTGATGCTTCTAAGTAGATGAAATGCTACTAAGCAAATGAAATGCTTCTGAGCTTCTAAGTGAATAAAAATGCTACTAAGCATTAATGATGCAGTGATGATGTCATCATTTGTTGTGTTTCGAGCATGATTTCATGATGTGTTAATTATGATAATTGTAGATGCGATATGCTTATGTTATCTGTGTTTCATGTTCTTTTTGTGAATGACTTTTGAGATAGTAATGTTAGATACAGTGTCCTAAAACATACAACGCTCATGTTTGTGCGACTTGCACATGTTTTTTGTGGGTTCTTTTGATAAAATGCAGGTTTAGGACTCTAGGAATGTGTGTGCGGGGGTCTCGGTGTTTGTATGTGTGAGCCTCGGAGCACATGAGGCTCGAAAGGGCGCATGATCACGTGACGCGCTTTGAGGCATGTTCGATGCCTATAAAACGAACTCATTTTCTAGTTTGAGGTGGCTTTTACCATTTTTTGACCTTTTTTGAGCCCTTGTTTGAGTTTTTTGGACTGGTTTTCTTCTGTTGTTACTCCGTTGCTTCACAGAGTGCCAAAATTATGGACTTCCCTTCAATTCCCGAGGATCTTGGTGACTTTAGCGATGTGAATACCAGTTCTTTTTTTTTTACGAGTTCATTTTAGAGGATGAGGTAGTTCTCGGGCAGGGACCTATACTGCTGGAGCTATAGAGGCTACTGGGACTAGTGGCGGAGCCTCTTTTCGTTCACCTTGACTTTCCTGGGGTAGTCCAATTCCCGTTGTCTATAGCCTGGATACTCATGCTTGGACTATTCATCATCGACCATTTAGTTTGCGTACTTACCTTTTGCTGTAGTTAGCTTTACTTGTTGTAGCTCTAGCTGCTTGTCTTAGCACTTGCTGTACATGTTGCTCTTAATTTTAGCTGTTGCTGTTTGGATTTCAGCATTTGTTGACATGTATTTTAGCTTTTACTGTAGTCTAGCTCTAGTTGTAGCTTGTAGCTTTTGCTGTGATTTTAGCTCTTGCTGTGGTGTAGTTCTGGCTGTAGTGTAGCTCTTGCTGTGATGTCTATAGCTCTAGCTATGAGGTAGCTCTCACTGCAATAACTATAGCTCTAGCTATGATGACTGTAGCTCTAGCTATTGTATGGCTCTTGCTATGAGGTTAGCTTTGGCTGTGATGTTTGTAGCTCTAGCTGTGATTTTAGCTCTGGCTGTTTGATTGTAGTACTTGCCGTAATTTAGCTCTCACTATAGTTCGTACTGTGAGGTAGCTCTGGCTGTCTGATTATAGCACTTGCTGTATTTTAGCTCTTGTTGTAGCTCTTACTGTGATGTAGCTCTTGCTATAGTGACTGTAGCTCTAGTTGTAATTTTAGCTCTTGCTGTGAGGTAGCTCTAGCTGTGGTTTAGCTCTTACTGTAGTGATTGTAGCTCTAGCTGTGATGTAGCTCTAGGTATAGTTTGGCTCTGGCTGTAATGAATGTAGCACTAGCTATTGTGTAGCTCTAGTTGTAGTGTAGCTCTAGCTGTTGTGTAGCTTTGGCTGTGATTTTCCTGCAAAGATGCAAAAAGTGATGTTTCAGTATTTGATGAAATTATAACTATTTTACCTATTGGTTGCAGTCCTCTGGGCCTATCATTCAGTTGTCTGGAAGCTTCAATAAGGTCAGCTCATATTATCAGGGTCTTCCTCCGTGTGTGCAGCAGATGGTTGCTAGGAAGGGCTTTGATGGTATTATTTCTACTCTTACTTATGGCTTTTATGCATCGAGTCAGGTTGCAATGTGTGCTCTTATTGAGCCGTGGATGGATACTACCCACATGCTCAATTTGCCTTTTGGGGAAATAACTATCACTTCACTTAACTTTACAGCCATTACGAGGTTGAGTTTTTTTGGGGAGCCTGTCCCTTTTAGTAATGAGGTATGTAGTTCTACCGTAGCGAGGAACAAATGCCTAAGGGATCTATTTAGCATTATTGCTTCAGTGAAGTTTGGTTGCTCCACTTTGATCCTGTATGTGCAGCTTGCAAAGAAGGTGAGGTTAGAGAACGGCGCGGGTCATGTTAATTCTGAGCAGTTGGCTAAGTGCTTCTTATTCTACCTTCTAAGTGCCGTTATCTTCCCGAATGCCTCTGGCACTGGCTTCATGCAGTTGTTACCTATCTTGAGGAATTTGAGGGGTCTACCAAAGTACAGTTGGGGCACAACTGCTTTTGCCCACATGTATTCTGGTTTGGATGAAGCTTGTAGAGGATGCTCGCGCGTTTGTAGCTGCTTGTTCGTGCTGGATGTGAGTGTGGTTTCTCGCTTTTGGATTGTTCTGTCTTTGATTGTTCTAACTCCTTTCTTCTTGACAGGTTTGGGCTTACGAGTTTGGGCTGTTTCCTCATCTCATTAGTAAGCGTTCACCTGAGAGTGGCTTTCCCCGTCTTCCACGATGGATTAGGAGGACTTCTGGTTTGATGGAGAGTCCGGCAGAGGCAAGGGGTCTCTTGCGTAGATTGGCCTATGGTAAGGTATGGTGCATTTTGTCTTTTCTTTATCTATTCTTTGGCAATTCTTTTTGCTTATGAGTTTCTTAGGTAGATTCATCCATGCTAGTGGATGGAGTGACAGGACTGGTCGATTGAGATAGGAGTAGGGCACTTGACATAGAGGAGGGTCTTGTTACCTGGTCTTGTTGATAAGGTGTGGTATCGAGGTGAGTGGGTCTATGGCTAGTGGGATGGACCATTTATGAGGAGAGTTCCTATTGCTCCCCTTGGGGATATATTTTGGGGTCGAGAGCTCATTGGAAAGGAGCTAGATAAAGCTGAGAGGGGGTATCCCTTTGAGGATTTCCTGGAGGGAGCTCATTTCTCTTATATGATGTCTTTAGTCCCGTAGTTGATTGATGTTGTGGCCAGTGAGTTTGTTCCTCCTCCACCTCCTCAGGAGGATCCTTCGCAGCCTTCGGGCTTTAGAGTTGGGACTTCACGGTCATCCCAGGGTTATTTTGCTTCCAGGGTTGAATCCTCTGACCTAGTACTCTTTTGAGCTATGTTTTTCCTATTTTTATGTAAACATGTAACAAACTTTGCTAGTATTAAATGATAAATGACATGAGTTATGAGATTTTTATCTGCATAATTTTGGACGTCGTCGAAGGAGGTTAGATTCCTCTCGTTTTGATGAGGAGAGTGGCCTTGGGACCGATGGGATGGCATATGCCAGTGGTGTGGGACCTAGCAGTGCTGTTCATGGTGATTTTATGAGTACAACGCATCCAATGTTGTATGACCTGACAGTTAGAGGAGCAAGAGCTCGTTTCCCTTTGCCTAGAACGGGTACACCATTGTGGGGTGTAGTGCCTGTAGATGCTACACATGTTAGTTTCCTGACTTTACGAGATTCTTCCCCTTTCTTTGCTTTGTTTTTCATTTGATTTATTTTTCTTTGTAGGTGCCTATTTCTACTATTCAATCTTGGTATACTGCTACAATCATCGCGTAGGAGTATTTCATGGAGTTTACTTGCGCATAGAGCGTACTGCTTTCTTCTTTTATTGATTTGTGCCTGTTTTATGCATGTGTTTTTATGAATGCATGAAATGTGATTTATGATCTTTTTCTAATGTAGAATGAGTATAATCACGCTAGTCATGAGTGGGAGAGGGAGCAAGTCTTATCATGAGCAGATCGATCAGCTTCATGGGCAGCTAGCGGCCTTCCGAATGGGTGCAGAGGATGCGGGGGCTAGCTCAGATGATGGGGATGCCTGAATGGATTCAGCTCTTGCTTTTGATGGCACCCATAGCCGATGTATTTGTTAGGAGGCCAGGTATAGGCTTTTGGCTATGGTTGTCCAGTGTTGTATTATTTTTCTGAGGTTATGGACTCAGGGTGTTGTATTTGGGCATCTCTCCTGTATGTTGTATTTTGTACTGACGGCTGTTGTTCTTATACTCTAGATTAACTGACTTGTGTGTTCGTGATTGTGACATTTGTAATTGTGATCATTTTATCTGATTATTATGCTTTGTCTACCTCTTTATTTTATTTTTCCCTCTTTTGCATAGGGTGTCTCTTTCAGAGCTCTTCACCCCTATTTGGGTATTTTTTCCTTTTCCCTCTTTTGCTTAGGGTGTCTCTTTTCAGTGCTCTTTGCACCTAGCTGGCCTTTTTTTTGAGGTTCAACGATAGTGGCTGGCAATCTGGAGGAGAAATGAAACAGGTAAGAACTGCAAAGTATGTAATGAAAATATGCAAATTGTACTTAGCATGCTCGATGGATTCTGATGATAATGATGCATTGCATTTTCTCAAATGTACTTACATGATTTGATAAGCATTCGCATATTCACTGAATACATTTAAGAAAAGCATAGTTGCATTTATGCAGATTTTGAATTGATGGTACCCCTGTCCTTAGCCAGCCTCTTCAGGTTTTCTAAGTATTTTCTCTCGGTTCCCTAATTTTTGCCTGAGCTACCTTTTTTTGGTTTTCAACTCAGCGGGATTTTTTTATGTATTTGCTCTAGACATAGCACTTCTTCAAACGATCTGTGTTGGTAGGCTCAGAGAACTCTTTTCCTTAAGAATCCATCAGCTTTATAGCTCCTCTTGATAGAACGGTTTTGACAAGATATAGGCCTTTCCAGTTTGGCCTGAACTTCCCTCTAGGGTCTGAGACATTCTGTTTGGCTTGCTTTAGCACCTAGTCTCCTACTTTCACACTCTTGTGTCTGACTTTCTTGTTGAAGGCTCTAGCCAGTCGAGCTGGATATAACTGTGTATGATACAATGCTTTGAGTCTCTAACTATCTAGAGTAGTGAGGCTATCATGCCTTTGCTGGGCCCATTGTGCTTCAGGCAATTTAAATTCAATTGCTATTTGCAGTGATTTGATTTCTATTTCCACTAGGAGTATTGCTTTAGATTCGTATACTAGTGAGAAAGGAGTGGCTCCTGTTGAAAATCTGACTGTTGTTCTGTATCCCCATAATACACATGGTAGTCCATCTGCCCAATCACGGTAGATCTGAGTCATCTTTGACAAGATCTTTTTGATGTTTTTATTTGCAACTTCGGCCACTCTGTTTACTTGTGGTCGGTAAGGCGAGGATTTGTGATGTTCCACCTTATAACTCCTTAGTAATTCGTTCACTTCCCCTTGGAACTGAACACCGTAATCTGAAACTATGTGATGGGGAATCCCATATCGGTAAAATAGGTTTTTTCTGATGAGCCTTGCCACTTTTTTTGCCCCCAGTTTTGCATATGATTATGCTTTGACCCATTTTGTGAAGTAGTCAATTGCTACTAGGATAAATCTGTGTCCGTTCGAGGCTGTCGAGTGAATTTCTCCGATTATGTCTAACCCTCATGCCAAGAAAGGCCATGAAGAAGAGATAGAGTGCAGATATGTTGGGGGAAGATGTGAATTTGGCACTTGTGGCACCTTCTTACAAATCTGATGTAGTCTTCCATCATCGTCATCCAAAAGAACCCTTGTCTTATTAACTTCTTAGCTAGAATGGCATCGTTCATGTTCGGGCCACAAACACCCTCACGTACTTCTTCCATTGCTCTAGCAGCTTCTATCTCATTTAGACATCTAAGTTATATCCCATCTAAGGTTCTTCTGTATAATACACCCTGGTGTGATGTGAATTTTGATGCCAATTGTTGGATGACTGCCTTTTCTTTTTCAACTGCCTTCTCAGGGTAAATTCTCTTTGTGAGGTATTGATGTATATCGTAAAACCAGGGTTTGTTGTCTACTTTTGCTTCTGATATTTTGAGGCATTTATGGCTAAGTTGCTCTAATTTGAGTAGGATTAGAGGCTTCATGGGCATTTTGGTCGGTCCTTCCCATACTGATGCTAGGGAAGTGAGTGCATCTGCCATTTGGTTGTGGTTTTTAGGGAGATGGATGAATTTGCATTTTTGGAAAGATAGGGCAAGTTGTTGTAAGTGGCTTAGGTATGGCCTCAAGTGTTGTTCCTTTAGTTCCCACTCTTTTGTTGTCTGATTGATTACTAACATGGAATCCCCAAATATTTCTACTTCTGTCACTCCTAGAGCTATCAAAGCTTCCATGCCAAGTGCACATGCTTCATATTCTACCTTATTGTTCGTAACCTTGAATGCTAGCTTCTTTGCGATTGGCACCACTTCGCCTTTTGGTATTAAAAGTATGATCCTAACTCCTGCTCCAAATTAGTTGACTGCTCCGTCAAAGTACATTCGCCATCCCTGCACCTCGATGGCCGTGTTGAGGTCATTTGGGAAGTCTGGTTGAATTTCTTCTGAATCTGGAATTAGGTTGAGGGCTAAGAATTCTGTGACTGCTTTCCCTTTCACTATCTTCTTACTCATATACTGCACATCAAATTTTGTAAGTAGAATGAGCCATTTGCTGAGTTTTCCTACTAGGGATGGAGCTTTGTAGAGATGCTTCATAGGATCCATTTTGGACATAACTTGAATCTTGTATGATTGAAAGTAATGTCTGAGCTTCCTTATTGCCCATACCATTGCTAGGCATATCTGTTCAACCTGATTGTATTTTTCCTCATAAGATAACATTTTCTTACTCAGGTAGTAGACTGCATGTTCTACTTTTCCTTCTCCTCTTGGGCTAGCATTGCATCGATTGCATTTCCTTTAATGGCTAGGTATAAGGTTAATGGCAACCCATACTTGGGTGGTTTTAAAACTGGTGGATTGGCTAGGTAGTTTATGATCTGGTTGAATGATAGCTGATATTGTTCATTCCACATGACTGGCCGATCTTTTATGAGTAGCTTGAAGATGGGCTAACAAACTGCTATTAACTTGGCGATGAATCTATTTATGAACTATAGCTTCCCTAGAAACCCTTTGATTTCTTTCTCTATTTTTGGCACTGTCATTTCTCTGATTACTTTTGCTTTATTTTGATCCACTTCGATTCCATTCTGGCTGACAATATACCCCAGCATCTTACTTAAAGTTACCCCGAATACGAACTTCGTGGGATTAAGCCTCAAGCTGTACTTTTCTACCCTCTTGAGGAATTTCTCTAGAGCAGCTGGGTGCCTCTCTCTAGTTTTTGATTTAACCATCATGTCATCTATGTACACCTTGACTTCTTTGTGTATCATGTCATGAAACATGGCCGTTGCCATTCTCTGGTAGGTTGCACCTGCATTTTTTAGGCCGAAGGACATTACCTTGTAGCAGTAAGTACCCCATTCTATAATGAAGGATGTCTTAGCTTTATCGATGATGGCCATCAGAATCTGATTGTATCTAGAAAACCCATCCATGAAGGAATACATTACATAGGAGGTAGCATTATCTATCAACGCATCTATGTGAGGCAAAGGGAAGTCATCATTTAGGCACGCTTTGTTTAGATCTCTGTAGTCGACACAAATTATGGCCCTTCCATGTTTCTTTGGCACTGGCATGACATTTGGTAACCACTTTGGATAGTCTACCACCTCTAGGAATTTAGCCTCGATCTGCTTTTTGATGTCTTCTTTAACCAATTGGGCCCATTATGGTCTGAGTCTTCTCAGCTTCTGCTTTACTGGTTTACACCCTTCTTTGGTGGGGATGTAGTGTTAACCGATGTCTCTGTCGATGCCGGGCATGTCTTCGTATGTCCAAGCAAATACTTTTGAATATTTTATTAATATTTTTCAATTTTTCTCCTCTTTTCAGAGGTAACATCTTTTAAAATATGCAAAATGTGTGGTTCATTTTCTATGCCAATGTTAAATGGTTCAGTGCATATAGAATGAATGAAAAATATGCAAGTGTTTTGATCAATGTAATGCACACTACCATCAGAAAGGACATCGAACAAGTAAGCAAAATTTGATTTCATTGCATTAACTTTAGAGTTCATTATATCATTAGTTTCAAATAAAGGAAAAGTATAGAGTTCATCTCCAGTATCTTCAAACAGAATGTCATCACTGCTTGATTCAAGGATGGAAGCAACTTCCTCACAGTTGAGGGTCTCAGTCTCAGATTCTAGTCTCAGATTCTTCATCAGCTCATCAACATCAGTCTCAGTGATATCTTCTGGTGGGCATTTCCCTCAGCAGAGTCAATGACATCTTAGAATATTTCAAAGCTAGGTTTCTCAACCCCTTCTTTTTCCCACTTCTCTGTTTAACCCTGGTAGACCTTAGTTGAGCTTTATTGAATAAAAGATGTGGACTTCTTAGTTCCAGCGTCTTTCTCAAGATCATACCCCAAGCCATATCTACTGGTTTATCCTCCAAAATTAGGGAATTCTGTGATCTTAGTGTACCTTCCACCCAATCCAGTTCCGGGTAGGTATTGCATCTTTTTCATCATTACAGTAACCTTTAGGTCAACCTAATCCTCATGGATTACAGAGATCTAGAAGTTCAGTGGCACTATGTTCAAGTAAGCGATGATGTTGTTAGTTTCAGCTAGAATGGTGATAACTTTGTCTTTGAGTGGGAATTTGATCTTTTGGTGTACGGTAGAAAGTATGCCTCCTAGAGGATGGAACCAGGGCCTCCCTAGTAGCAGGGTGAAGGTTGGAGGGATGCCTAGGATAGTGAACTCTACTACTAATTCGATATCTCTTGCAGTGACTACTGC
Source organism: Mallotus repandus (assembly GCA_949671775.1). Classification (NCBI taxonomy): domain Eukaryota; kingdom Viridiplantae; phylum Streptophyta; class Magnoliopsida; order Malpighiales; family Euphorbiaceae; genus Mallotus; species Mallotus repandus. The sequence continues at coordinate 3,747 of CATIWM010204706.1, read as the reverse complement.
CTTAAAAGTCCTTACGACTGGCATTTTAGAGTCATCATAGGCTTGGATAATCACGTTAGATTCCTCTAGGTCTTTATCATTCATTCTAAATTTGTGTAGTAGCCTCAGGGGGTAAACATTGATGGCAGATCCATCATCCACCATAACACATGAGGTCTTCTTATATTGAACTATTGCTTTTATGAATAGAGGACGATTATGGACCCTTCCTTCAGGGGGTAGATCTTTATCTAAGAAGGTGATTGCATTAGTAGGGGCTTTAATTAGAGAAGCCATCATTTCGCAAGGCGAGGCATCGGTGGTGATCTTTACATCATCAACAGCCCTGACTAGAGCATATATATGTTTCTTAGAGGCCATGAGCAAATCCCAAATACTGGCTTGTGCATGAGTCTTCTTAAGCTACTTAAGAACCTAATCATCTTCTTCCTTAGTCGAAGCCATATCACTTGTCATTTCTTTCCCCTTAGAGACATCATTTTCCTTTTCAGGAGGTTGGTAGACTTTTCCGTTATGAGTTACATGATTAACTGAGGGCAGAGGCTTTTTAACTATCGGCTTCTTGCTATATGGTGTCTCTTGACTGGTTGCTTTAACATTATCGCCATTGTTCTAGACAATGATCTCAGAGTCATCAGGTTCCTGGGTATCTGTGCCTTTTTTAACTTTTTCATCAGAGTCATACCAGATGTTGATTCCCATGACTTGTAGGTTTAGAGAATGGACGATCGCGACCCTTCCATGTTCTTTATCAAACTCTTCTCCCCATCTTGAGGGCACTATATCCTCTAGAAGGACGTGAGTTGTTGAAGGTGCACTATACTTGACTTTGTAGTCAAATTTTCTAGATGGTTGGCCGAGTAGATCCCACACTTCCAGTTTTTCTTGCTCAACTTTGAGGCTTTCGTATGCTTCATACGGATAAAGGTAGTTAATTACTTCACCATTCATGGGAAAGGCTACATCTCTAGCTCTCCTTTACATCATCAAGTGAGGAGTGAATGCTCTGGGCATTGAAATATATTCAAATATGGAAGTGTCCCATTCATCTTTACTAGAGTCATAACAGCCAAGAATTAGACTTAGGAGTTCATCTTCTGAGATCATTAGAAGTTCTTTTTCTACTCTCGCTTTTTTTTCTTTATGAGTTTTTCGGATGGCTTGGATCGATTATTCAGTAAAGGTTTCGAGTAGGCTGGATGAGATTGTGTTAATTGTTGGCGGAGGCATGGTTCGGTAATTTAGAAGGTGGTTGGTTTTGATATTGGGTCTTCTTTTAAGATCATCAATTTTTCCTGAGTCGATGAGGTATTGGATTGCATTTTTGAGAGTTCTGTAAGCGTTAATGGCATGGCTGGGCATTTGGTGGAAGTGGCAGAATAGGTTCTAGTCAATCTGAGGAGGCAAAGGATTTAGTAGTGGTTTTGGTTCTCTTTATTGTAAGAGGTTCTTTTGTTGGAGTCTTTGGAATATCTTGGACAGTGGGAGATTAAAATTGGAAAACCTTCTAGGTGGTTTATTGATGACATTGATAGATGGTGGATTGAAAGTGTTTGGTTGAACTTAGTTTATCTCAGCAGTTCTGGTGAAGGTGTTTTGGGTGTTGGTTTGAGTGTTTCGGGGGAAAGTGTTTGTGGGTTGTTGGGTTTCCTCATCTTCTATTCTGATTCCAGCTTGATGAAGTGCTCAGAAGTCAGGGTAGTGGGCAAAGATCATCTATTTCCTGAAATGGGAAAGTGATTGCTTGATTATCAATTCTATCTGCTCATCCTCCAGAGGACAGTTTCTTATCTTGATAGCTTTAGCTTGCCATCTTGCAACATAATCAGAAAAAGATTCACCAGGCTTCTATTTTGTAGTTTCCAAATCTCTACAGGTTATATCCAACTGAGTATTATATTCATACTGCTTGATGAACTTTTAAGTTAACAGCAACTAGTCACTCTTGATTTATCCTCGAGGCTAAAGAACCATGCTCTTGGTCCCTTTTCTAGTAATGTGAAAAAGAATCGAATAATATGTGATTTTGTAAGCTTTGTAGTAGCCATGAAGGTGGTGTATTGCCTCAAATGGACCCTCGGATCCCCAGTTCCATCAAACTTGGCAAAGTTTGGTAATTTGAAATCATCAGGATGTGGTTCATCTTTGAACAGAGCTAAATCGATGAAGCTTTTTGACTCACTAGGCCCCTTATCCTTGAAGGCAAATTCCAGCTGAGCCATCCTGTTGGCTAGTAGTTTGACCTCTCCTATTGATTCAGGTTTGGTCAAGTCAGCAATCTTAGCAGCTTATTGTTGTGGTGTTTTGAAGGCACAATAATACTCATCATCATCTTTAATTCGTATAGGAGTATGAAGGACACCCTTTCCTCTGTCTGCTCGCGGGTGGACAGATGCAGATGCTTCATTTATAGGAGTAGCAACATGATTTCCATCTTGGGAGTTTCTGGTTTGAACATTGGTGGCTTTGATTTGGGCTTGGAGGATTTCTGCTATGGTGCCATCAGTAAGCAATTTATGAATCCCCTCTTTCAGTTTATCCTCGAATTGTTAACATAAAGTGTCTTCTATATCACCCATGTTGAGATCTTGTTTACTGCACATTAGTGAGATAGAATAAACAAATGATGAATGATGCATGCATGGGATGCACCTACCAAAGAATACAATTAGTATGTATGCATGACGTGCCCTTGCATAGTCTTATTATGATTGATGTAGATGGCTATAAAAAGACATGGTTAGTATATGTTATCTATATGTATGTCATGTATGCATGATTTATGTTAGCTTTTCCTACACAAGGAACAAACCAATCACAAGCAAGCTTATGCTTCCAACCATATCACTCCACGAGGTTATTAAATCTCTTTCCTAGGTGGGTTTTGACCCAATAGTCAGTAGGGGACTATGGTTTTGCTCTCAGACTAGGCTGTTTTGATCTGTTTTGATGAGAATTAAGAGGTAAACTAAGGAGTGATGCTTAAATGCTCTCAAGGTAATCTTATAATATCAATGTGAGGACCAGTTGTTGGGTCACAAAAGGCATCTATAGTCCTTACACGCCTGCGTGTGTAGGGGCTATAGTCAACAAGAGGGGTCCAGTTTCATGTCCCCATATCGATATTCGATACGTTTACCAAGAGGCATGAAATTTTTGTTTGAGAGTTTACGGTTTGATTATTTCAACATTAATGTCTTCAATCTAGTCGCATTCTTGACCCATCTATTTGATCTGAAAAGGACAAATGGATGACGCTTATAGGTTTTGACATTGAAAGATGTCACTATTCTCCAGTTCTCATAGGCTATCCATACTGAGGTGAATGATTCTTGTCATTCCTTGCACATTAGGCTTTTTTTCTCTGAAAGTTCTTTTTTTCCTCTCAGCCGTCCTTCCTCCCTTTAGGGTTTGTTTTCTTTTCCTTTTATACCCTGGTTCTTCCAGCTTCCTTATCTTTCCACCTTTAAATTCCGAAATCCTTGCGATGATTGACCTGGAAATCTCTAAAAAATAGGGATTTTAAAACCAATTGGACACGCCCTGGATATGCTGAATGACATGGGTTGGAATCAAAGTTGAGGGTCAAACACGGGGCGTGCTCACCACCCGTGTCATCTTGATTCTCCGCACACGGAGCTAAGGACACGGTCCGTGTCACTTCCCATGTCATGACATCTCTTCTGCCTCTTCTAGCATTCCTTCACACGGCTTGGAATATGGATAACACGATCCGTGTGCGCTAAG
>CATIWM010204650.1:0-44842 GCA_949671775.1 Mallotus repandus | reverse complement strand
AAAGAATATAAAAATTAATATGGAAGAGTAATATTATTTTTATTTATAATATAATTAAAAAAATATGAAACTTCTACTAATTTGATAATTTATGTATTTATTTAAATTTGATAATAAATACAATATAATTATTCTATTTTTATTTAAATCTATACAATTTGTAAATATAAGATTTTAAATTTTAAAGTACAAAAAAAAATCTTTTATCATCAATTCTAAAAACTTTTGAAAATCAAATTAAGAATATTTTTGTCAATATATAAAAAGTATATGTCTATTTTTGTTCAAAAATATTTTTTCCATATTCATACTTTTATATACAGTATAGATATATGCAAGTGAAGAGATTATTAATTTTTTATTTTATAATTTGATATTTTATTTTAATTATTTTCTATTTTATTTACAAATATTTGTACTTTACAAATAAAATTTGAGGATGGGAACTAAAAAACCTATGTAGCCTCATTGCAGTATATGATTACACGATAGCACATTGAGCGGAGGCACACTTTGCAGTACTTAAAGCTTGTTTAGTTTTGGAAAATAAATCTTATTTTCCAGAAAACTTTTCCTACAAAACTGAAAAATAGAAATTGTTGTTTAGTTATAATATTTTTTAACTTTAGAAAACTAGAAACCTATTTTCCAAAATTTTTAAATTATAAAAGACTTTAGAAAACTAATAAAAGATGTTTTCTAATTTTTTTTTAACATTGACTACAACCTTCTCAACCACCACCTCCACCACAATCTCAAATTATTAGTAGTGTTTTGGTTTATTTGTGGTATTTAAATTTTTTTTTTTTTGTGGTGTATGACTTTAAATTTTGAACAAATATGTAAACTTCAATTATGTAGCATTTAGTTTTTATTTTCTATTTTGTAATTTATATGTTAAATGTGTCTAAATGTGTCATTAATCATGTTTTAAACCTATTTAATACGTGTGGGCTGTTTAAGTTAAATGGGTTACACAGGTCGTGTTGTGTAACCTGTTTAATAAACATATCATGTTTGGATTTATAGTTTTGACACATTTAATTAAACGAATTATGTTCGGATTAGGCATAATCGTGTTATATACGTGATAACTTTGAATCGAATTTTTACTTGTGATACCTGCATCGACGAGAAGAATGGGTGAAGGGGTGGGGTTTCCCCCACAAACACTCCAACGCTTAAGTCAGTATTCATATGAGAAAATAATAATAGAGCAAGGAAAGTAGAGTAATGATGTAGAATGAGTGTTTATGGATGATTGCTTATATGATGAGATGATGAAATGATGGAATGATGGTTTGATGTAGAGTTATGAGAATGTTTGAAGATGATTGAATGAATGATCTCTCCCCCATATGAGATGTAATGAGATGTATATATAGTGAGATATGGACTCAAACCTCTTAGGAATAAGATTCCTTGTACTTGTAGGATTTGCCTCGTTTATGAGAGAATAGACTTCCTTATCAAGCCTTTTTCTTATTCAAGCATTCTTCCTCTTTAGGGATTATAACCCTTATTAGAATAGGATATTGATATAGGGTATCAAGAGTCCCCCCTAAAAGTCTGTTCGGATATTTATGTTCGAGATTTTTGGATTTCCAAGAATTAATCTGAATGATGACAAGTAATTTAGTAGGTGACTTCTGCACTGGGATAATAACTTTGCTTGAAATCTTTATTGTTGTTGAAAGATTACCTGAGGTGGCCAACCTCAGTCACTGAACATTGAGATGTTCGGTATACCAAGTCTTAGAATCTAAGTATCTGAGTATTATAACCATGAAGTTCCAGCTTGACTTAGATGCATAGTAATAGATGTTCAGTAAAGATGCTCGATGTTATGAAATGACCCGAGGGATTAACCCATTAATGTTATAAAAACAACCTGATAGGACTAGCCGTCGCTAGGGTTTAATGCTCGATACTATAGAAGCGACCCGTGTCTTAACCTCAGTACTGTAGAAGCGACCTGAGGGTGCTAGTTTCGATATATACTAGACTTTGAGATGCTCGGTACTATAGAAGTGACCTGAGTCTTAACCTTAGTACTGTAGAAGCGACCTGAGGGTGCTAGTTTCCATATATACTAGACTTAGAGATGCTCAATATTATAGAAGTGATCCGAGTCTTAACCTTAGTACTGTAGAAGTGACCTGAGGGTGCTAGTTTCCATGTATACTAGACTTTGAGATGCTTGGTAATATAGAAACGACCCGAGTCATTATTGAGATTGATAAGAGTGTTGCTCAGCCTTTGAATTTTGATAACTCTGTTGATGACAACTGTCTAGCTAGAATAATGATTGCTATCAAGTTCAAACATTTTTGCTGATGATATTTATTTTGCCAAGCATTGCTGTTTGTAGTATTTTTGCAAAAGGAAGGATGTTGTGATCCTAGTAGTGAGTCTGAGCCCTTTCAATCTGAGCTCCATAATATGACATAATAATTTAGTGAGGGTTTTGAAATGATAGAATGTGGGCTTTGAAGGACCAAAATTTGGGCTTACCCAATCCAAGTCATAAGATGAGCATTGTAGTTCAGGTGAAAGGCCAAGATTGCACTTTTTCTAAAATGGAGGATACTGTGTGATGCTGGCTAAGATGTTTTGGAATTGTGCTTTGATTTATATGATTATGTAGTGGATACTTGACTCTATCCTTGAATTTTTCTCGTTAAATATTTTCTGAAATTTTCATGAATAAGGATATGCTATAGAGTAGGATTTGCCTAAGTGTTGTTTGATATGGTTTTGAGCTAGAGCCACCATTTTTTTTTAGTACAAATGAGTGCTTGTTTATATTAGTGTTGCTTGATAGTGTGTCTAACGTCATTTGATAATTTCTGCATGTTAATGCCGAGTGAGATACTGAGATGATCATAATGTCTTATTACTTCGATTGATTGGTGCTTAAAGTAGCATCTTCAGTAAATGCATTTTCCTCATCTGTAACGATAAGCAAAAGAAAAATAATTTTGGGATCGTTTAATTAATCTGAATTGATGGTTAGTCCTCATGTAATATATAAAGCATGTGTTTATATATGAACATCTATGTGTAGACGTTTAAGCATGCTTATGTGACAAGCTTATGAAAATAAATAATTAAGAATAACAATAATAAAAAATGAGAAATAATTCTTATCTGTGCTCTTGTCTCGCTCTTTGGTTTCACGAATATTTATGTTTGTGTTTATTTGTGTAATTGTTGCCGAGTGATTTGAAGAAAATCAAGATCTTTAATGTAGAAACTTGTAGTCTAGTATGCTATTTATGGTATTGCTCCTTAGCGTGGTATGTCCGAGTACCTTACTTTCGCAATGTCCGAATAACTAAGGACCTATGCATATAGGAGTGTGAGTTCATGAAAACTAAATCGAAGGCTCTGCATGCATGGAAAAAATGTCCAACTTTCTTCAGAATTCACAACTCGATGATTTCACTTAATGGAGCAGCTGCCAATAAAGGTTTATCATGTACATGGATATCTGAATCACTCGTATCAGGTTTTTTTTTTTTATCAAAATCATAGTCCATTCTTATCCTTTGTTGCCCTTTTTTTTTTTAATTACGACAGACACAGATGAATCCAAGTGAGAGGAGAGACTAAGCTTTATAAGATAAGCTTCAAGTACCCCCTTAGTCGGATATTTACATCTTTGAAGGTGTGAATTTCATAAATTTGCTATTGCAAGCTGTTAATTAGTGATATTGTTGAGCTTCTTTTATACTTGATAGTGTGGTAGGTTCTGAATGCAGAGCACAATACTGACTACCCCCGCCTGAGCTATGCTCACCATAATCTCAGATGCTAGTAGAACTAGCCTTTAATTGCAGAATTGTTCTCCAAATTATGAATGATTTGAGCCTGAGTACCTGATCCGGACGTTCAAATTTCTTAAGAATTCAGTGCTTCGATGCTCGGTTCCTTATGTTCGGTGACTGCTCAATATTTGAAGCTCAATTTATGATCCGAGAACTGTTCTGTTAAAGATTCCGAGCAATAAGCTTGTTACCCATGTGTTTGGCATTAGTGAGTTGCCCATAGCTCTATATAACTGAATATCCTTATCTGGAGTCTCAGAAAGCAAAAGGCACCTCTGGGTTTTCTTGAAGATAGCATGCTAAATAAATTTCAGGTGGCAAAGATTTTTTTTTTAACTCAAACTTCGTGAAGATAATCCTCTAATCCTTCGCTGGACTTTGTTCACTCATGTATATTTCTCACATTGAAGATGGAATTGCTGAGCTTCTATTTTTATCTCAGGCATGTATTTATTGTTGTTTTCTCATCTTATGTAATTAGCAACCCGCCAAAATCCACCGATCAATTTGGTGCTTTGACTTGCTGCATCTTCGTGTCAGTCATTTTCGAGTTTGTTGTGTTATGTTTGTGTTCCTGCTGTCCTAAAATCTCCTTTCATTGGTCTTATTCTTTGTATAGAAATCATTGGTGGTAGCAGCAATCTTAGCCAAATTGAAATCCTTTGCTTTAATCTATCTCTAATCCTAAACTGGTAACAAGGATATTCCTTCGATACCCAAACCTTTCACACTTTGGGCAGAGGTCAATCTTCACTCCATTTTTTTGCTATCTCATTATCATAAAAGGCCATTCAACAAGTCAGTCGATAGGAATGCCATTACTACTCTGCTAAAATTTTTATGCTACATGACTTTGATAATCTAACCACACAACTTTGTAAAAATTTTTGTCAAGGCATGATTCGTTGAGGGTACAATGAATTTATGAAGTATAAATTCACATGACTATTTAAACATGTATTTGAAGGGGATAAAAATAAAGATAGAAACTTATCTAGTGATGCAAGGGATCTTCAAGCTCCTTAATGTTATAATTGTAGATGGATAAGTCTTTAAACACTATGTCTCTACTTCGTTGGTGATCAGATCGAGTTAGTAATATGACAACCCATTTTAATTAACTCAAAGGGACTTGTCCGGGTATCAAACTGGTGTTGATAATAAGATCTTTATTCGACAAGTAGAATCAAGCGTTCCAAGGACCAAATGCTCTGAGAATGGAGTTAATCTGCCCCGAGACCCAACACAAATGATTCCAAGTGGCCAATTGCTCGGCGCTCAGTGCTCGACCAATCCTCCTATTTCTGATTATTGAATAAATTTCAGATGCCATGCCCAACTATTGGTCTTGAGAAGGGTGAATAGTACCAAAAATTTGATGGTCATTGAAGATACCCAAATGTGGATGATATTATTGAGGTTAAAGATGCTAACATACTTCTCCCAATTCTTAGTTTATACTTCTACACCTTAGAGCTTCATTATCCTGAGTAGGAGTTTCATCGATATCCTAGATCTTCTGAATTTCCATGTGTGACCTGAGTTGTACTTGTACTTGTGCTTTGAATTCTTTTAAGGATTAATCGAATGCAGCTTCTCTTGCTTAACAATTCGAGTTCCATATATGTATATAGATAGCAGCCGTAAATCATGGTTTGTTGCTTTCATCTCGACCTAAATACATGCATTGCTTTCCAAAATTTCTTAGTCGTAAGAATCTTTATTTCTTTGTTGATCTCGATACTTTTCATAGTCATGTCATAGGGAAAGATTTGATTTGGTTGAATAATTGAGTTTAGAGATAGGTTTCCAACAAGTAATGATTAATTCATAATTTAATTCGGTTATGCCTAGCTCTTGATTCTCTTATTTTGAAACAAACAAGAAATGCTAGGTTTTCCCCCATAGATGGTGCCACTTGATAACTTCGAATAGAAATCTTTACTTATGGAACCTGTATCGACGAGAAGAATGGGTGGGGTTTTCCCCAAAAATACTTTGAAGCTTAAGTCAATATTCGTATGAGAAAATAATAATAGAACAAGGAAAGTAGAGTAATGACGTAGAATGAGTGTTTATGGGATGGTTGCTTATATGATGAGATGATGGAATGATGACTTGATGTAGAGTTATGAGAATGTTTGAAGATGATTGAATGAATGATCTCTCCCCTATATGAGATGTAATGAGATGTATATATAGTAAGAGATTGACTTAAACCTCCTAGGAATATGATTCCTTGTACTTGTAGGATTTGCCTTATTTAGGAGAGAATAAACTTCCTTATCAAGCTTTCTTCTTATTTAAGCATTCTTCCTCTTTATGGATTATAACCCTTATTAGAATAAGATATTGATATGGGGTATCAATACGTATCTCGACACGATCCGTTTATGACCCACCAACACGAATTGCCAACCTTAATTATAACATGGTTGGTTTAGGAGTTATTATTTTTGATTCTAAGGGAGATATTCTCTTTTCAATTGGAAAAGCTCTTCAAGTTTGCTATGATGTGGAATGAGCTAAGATTTTAGACATTTAATTTGGTTTGGATAGTGCATCAAAAATTGGTCTAAGTGATATTGTTATGGGTCAGACTCTCAATAGGAGATTATGCTGTTGAATAAAGCAAATTTTGGTTTATATATCCATGATTGGCTTTATGCAGACTTAGCTAAGTTTTGCTCTCAATTTTCTTCTATTAAGTTCACTTTTGTTCATAGAGACAATAACCATGTTGCCCATTCTCTTGTGAAGCATGCTTTGCAATTAGAAGAAGGCTTTTTGTTCATGCGCATTGTGCCTCATCATAATTTGGATGCTGTGTCTAGGGATATTCCCTTTTACTTAATGAAAGTTGTTAAGCTTTTTCTACATAAAAAAGGGAATAAGAAAGAAGATAAAATAATAAATCCTTGCTCAAGCTCTTGAGCATGTTGAGCAGAATATTATGGAGCTCAAATTTAACTAGTTAATTCATTTGAATAGCTCGAGTTTAAACTTGAGCTTGAATCTATACAAGTTAAATTAATTTGAAGTATTATTTTGGTCAATTCTTAGCAACTAACTAGTTAATTCAACTGATTTACATTCCAATTGTTATATTTTCAATAATTTTAAGAGAAAGTGTCCCATGAAACAAAAACTAGTGTAACTAGCATTTTTTTTTTCTTTTGATTCAATCATGACGTGTTTTCACTATGGGGCTAATCTTCATTCTAGTTTTATGGTTGGCGCTAGTTCAAGAGAATTTGATTTAGTGAGAATTGAAATTTGAAATTTCCTATTATGAAATGTCCTTATAGAATACTACTGAACCAACACTTTTAGTTACTAGCCCTAACTTGCACAACATCAATGAATTGTTGTGTCTATGAGAGTTTTTTAATCCATGAAGGCATTATTTTTCTCCAATTTCTATTAAAATAGATATATGTTCGTATAATGCGTGGATAATATAAAAAATCCAAATAAAAATACAAAATAGATATTGTATAAGAAATATTTTGATTTTAAAAAGATAAATATACTTATATAATTAAACAAGAAATCATATCTAGTGTTTGAGACAACTAAAAATTTTTATTTAGTCTTTTCTTATGTATCACCATATGAATATACAAACAAATAATTAAAATGTTTATGCTTTCAATCAATAATATTGTGTTTTTTAATGGTATAAAATGAACATAATTCAATTGACCTTTTGTTAAATTATTGTTGAAGTAATGGTTGTCATGTGTCTTCTCAAGTTACCAACAACATTAAATTTCATCATAACTATAAATTTTTTTGTATAAAATAATTAAGTAAAGGGTGGATGATAAATCTAGAAAATAATTAACATTAAAAATGTAATTTATATAAAAAGGTAAAGAAAATTATAAATAGAAATGAATAATCAAATTCATGGCATATTTGTAAAATTAAACAAATGATAAAATTGAAGAAAAATAAATAGAAGTAAAGAAACGAATAAACATGAAAATTGAAGAACTAAAAAAATAATGACTTGAAAGTTAAAAGGTAAGAAAAATAATGACACGAAAATTAAAATGTTAAATTTTTTTTGTTTCAACTAAATATTGAAATTTTATGCAGCCATGTGTAATACTATTAGAGTAACACATGTCAGTATAAAATTGAAAATTTTTAAAAATTTAGTTTTATTATATTTATGGATAAAATTGATACCATCAGGAGTCATAATAAATTACTGAAATACCTTTCTTTCTATTGATTTATCCACTGTATTTCGGATAAAAAAAAAAAGAAGGAAGATACAAATATAATTTAAAAAATGTGCCGCTACTTTGTATGGTTATCCTATATTTATATAGTTACAGATTAATTATGATGGCACAAAAGCTTGTTCTTGTAAAGTTCGTTATAACATATCAACATATACTTGCCTTAACGGTGAAAAAAAAAGGTTCACATGTATAATGTAACACATAACTTGATTGTTCCAATATTTGCATTATTAACTCGTTAATTTTTTTTTTGTCTCATAAGTACATATATGTTTCTTTAGAGACATAAGAACCAAAAAAAAAAAAAAAGTATCATATTAAGTTAACATTTCTAAGGAACTTGAACAAACTTTCTGAGAAAAGAAGTAGGAAAGGAAAAGATAAAAAATGAACACACAGAAAAGGGACTTCTAGAAGTTCATTTTCATCTCTGACCTTTTTTTTTCTCCTGGACTTCAATCAGAGTGTATACAAATTTGTTGTTTTCTGGAGTTTCTGTATCATAAATTCCATTGTGATATCATAATGCTAGCAGGGAGTAGTAGCCCAATGCTATTGGCAATGCTATAAGCATGCCAAAAATTACTCTGTGACCAAATAAAAAAAAAAACACAAAAAGATCTTATTATTGATTTAGTTAAAAACGTAACATAAATGGAGATTTAATGTTGGTGCAAGTAATGATAGGTCACCCTGTGCTCAATATGTCTGGATGAATGTTGTATTCTTTAGCAAAGACAAATGGAACAATCCCTTGAGGTAGAGCCGCCTGCAGTGTGCAAAAAAAAAAAAAAAAGGCACATTGTTTAGGACATTGTATCCTGCCGATAAGACCTAGACAAGTTGGTCTAGGGGAAGGCACCTAGGACCAGGTTCTGTCCCTGGAAAAATTCAAGAATTTAATTCTAGGGTGATTTCATGGGAGAACACCAAACTAAAGATAGAAGATAAAAATAAGAGATGTCCCTTTCCCCAAGCTAACTCTAAAAACTAACAGTCCTGACTCATGGAAAAAAAAAAGTGAGGCTGTCCAAAAACAAAAGTACATTGTATCTTGATGGATGGACCAAAGGGAACAAAATCATTTATTTAATTACCTGCACAATTGCTACTTTGAACACTGTGCCCCTTGCTCTAACAGCTATGGAAGAAACCGCCATAATGGCAGGCCCTGCAATGAATTTCATTGACATAGATATCACTGCCATTGGGATGCCGCAGGCTATTATACTTGGGCGTGATGCCATGAACAAACCTATTAGAAATGGAATGAAATTAGAATAATCTGATGTTAAAAAATCGTAGCAAAATGTTTCCACATACAAACTGATATAGCAGGATGATATATGTACCTAAGCTGAACATTGCCATGCCAAGTCCTCCTTGTGACAATATCAGTATAGATTTATCAACAACGTCTGGTAATTTTACTTTCCACCTGAAAACAACATTATCACATTAGTTATGTGATATGAACATAATCTTTGTCATATCTGTTTCTGTGATGCTTCTGCAGAAATACCTGAAGTGTACGCTTGCCCAAATAAGACCCAACAGAGTTGCATGAAAATTTGGATTTCTCAGTAGCTTCTTCCCCACTGTCGTGAGAATGACCATGGTTTTGGCTCTGCTTGTGGTGTTGCTATGTGTTTCCTCCTCTCCCTCTTTTAGTTGTACTTCTTGAGGGGCCTCCTGGTCCACTTCAAACCAGAAAACAAAACCAAGATACTTCAGGTTATTAAAATCAATAAACAAAACCAACATACATTGTATTACTATGCTGGGCTATTAGAGCATGTGGCATAGCTCTCCAAAACAAATAAGCAACATATTATAGGTTAGGCGCTGATGAATTTTCTATTACTGGCTTTAGTTTTTCTTTTCTTGCCGAAGATCAAAATACACAGTCATGCAATTAAAAAGAAAATTCAACCGAAAGATGATTCATAAAAGAAAAGAAATTGGCAGATTATGGAAATGTTGTTGAGGACCCACTTAGAGTTATCTTCTATTAATAAAGTTGACCAAACAGAGTTGAAATTGAAACACCGTAAATTTTTGAGTTATAAATGGAATCCGGGACTTAATCTGCACATGCAACTGGGTATGGCTTATGCATGAAACTAGTACCTTATACCAGTGAAATGCAAAACCTGAAGACAGTAATAAACCGCCTACCTGTCGTTTCAGAAGCAGGAGTCACTGGGGCTGCATAGGTTGCATTTAGCTCAAATAGAAACAACAGCAAGTTATACCAAATTAAGCTTTGTAAGACCACTATCTGTGATACAAGTCCCTCAGCTTCATCCCCATACATAGCCTTCAAAAGTGGAATTCCCAAGATCAAAGTGTTAGGCAATGTTGACAGAGAGAGACCAGTGATGATCCAATTCAATCTTCCTCTAGAGCTGATTTTGGTGATTGCTAAAAGTACTACAGCAGCTAACAGTTTTTGAAGAAAGTCGGCAAATATAAGTTTCAGGTTCATTTTGTAAGGGTTGTTATGGGAGATAACCTGAAATGACAACAGTGGAATTGAAAATTTAGCAACAAACATGTTTATGCCTGCACACTGATTTGGTGTAAAGATCCTCCACCATTTCATAGAGATGTAAGCCAACAACATGGAGAAATATAATGGAACTGTGGCAGCCACAACATGGTAGACATCTGCTAAAGAAATCATGGAAAAGAGAAAACACTAGTGATCCAAGATTGAAGATGTGTACAGCTTATATTTTTATTTTCCCTGTGAATCCTTGCTTGCAAATTCTCTTATATGCTCTCTTTCTTGCTTTAGCATATTATGAAAAAAAGTTGATATGGCATAACATGTCTTAACAGAAAAAGCTTCATATATAAATATTTCCCAATTCCCAAAATGACCTTAAGTTGTCTGAATTTATGTCAGGAAGTTAACATGATTATTGCCTTTTAACGTATACATACAAGGCCTGTTGCTGTAAAATAATCATAGCATTTTCCATAATTTTTTTAACAAATAGCCTAAATGATAAAATGTATATTTTGTTAATCCCGTGACAGGATATTTTATCACCTGCTCCAAGCAGATTAGACACATTTACTGTAACAAAAATATACCAATTATTTGCACTTTGATCAATTTTAGCACAATTTGCAGTTTGCTCGATTGACAACATTGTGTAAATAATTTATTAAACCACGCTACGCGTTAATTTACTTTTGATGTGTATCTATATTTGCCTGTTTTAATAGCTAAGTGTCATTGTATAGAAATGGCCTTCATAAAATTCATAACTAAGAACTGAATTTCTTATTTAATTGTTAAAATTTTTTATGGCATTTTTGTCATCTAAGTTAAAAGATAGATTCCAACTTCCTTCTTGTCATGGCTTTTGGCTTTTGGCTCATTGGTTCTTTAAGCAAAGGAGAGCGCTATATAGGCTGACACTAACTCTAAATCTTCTGACTAGGCTTTAACTTTCACTAACTCAATCTCAAAGAGTAAAGAAGATTCATTTTCCCCTTTTTCATTAAAAAATAAAACATTTTGACCATGTAAATCTCAATTCTTTATTAAAATTCAATTAGGAGCCAAAGCTAATTAAAACTCTTTTCCCCACTTTGTTTTTCAATCTCAGATGATTTAAATATTAATTAACTGTACAATAAAAATCAGTTTTTCCATTATAAACTCTTTTGCCCATTTTTATATTTCAGATTTGCGTTAAATATATTTCCATCTTAGCCGACTATAATATAAAGAAATGAATCATGGTAGTTTTATGTTATGAATTTTTTTCTTAAAATCTTTCCAGGTTTGTTTTAATTTCCTTGGTATAGAGAGGAATAAAGAAGTGAATTGCTAAGGAAGTAATTGTGCTGCATTTATGACAGTGGTAAGGAAGAATTTCAGCTAAATAAGGTCTAAAGTATGGGAATAAGTGTAGTGGGGAATTCACTTTAAAAAATGTGAAATTTTGCCAAAAAGACCTATTGTCTCTTTCTTCAAGTTGTCTTAATTTGTTACCAGGAAATGCATTTGCTGGAGACCTCCAAGATTTCCTTATATCTTGATTATAACAAATTTTAGGGTACTATTGATTTGGTGCAAAAATAGAAAGACCACTCTTAGCAACAACTTCTAATAATATATAATGTATTTAAATCATTGACACATAAAGGATCTTATGCATCTTTTCTTTACATACAAGTTGTCCCAATAAGTTAGATACTCTCTTCTTTTCTTCCTATGCATATGCATCAGTGCATAAGCATTATTTGTTAACATTCTCGTTAATGAAATAAAGTTTCCCCTTTTGCCAAAATTAATCAATGAACTTTAATTAAGTTGTAATCGAGTGTGAGATTTCGGGTTAGAACCCGGTTCGATCCTTATTTGCCAAAAAGAAAAAAAAAAATCAATAAGTCAATTTTTGTAACCTTCTAAATCTGTGGTGAGACATAAGTACATAGTTGTAGGGCATTATCATAGGTGTAGATGAGATATCAACTAGCAAGATCAGATCCTTTATAAGATTGTTTGACAGTGACTAAATGATCAGACAACAAAAGTTAGAGAGATGCTTGCATAATAAAGTGCAACTAGTTCTATGAACTTTTGTGATCATGAGTGTTTTAATCTTCAGAGTCATAGAATATTAACACAAGTTAATGTTGAACATAGGATCGATTAATAAGAGGGTACTTTTACAAATCTTTATGATTTGTCCCCCATGTCAGTTCTGTCAATTCCTTTCAGGTTCCAAATGTCGGAGTTGTGACAACCATGAAAAGCATACTCACAAGGAACTATTTTAAAGAAGATGTATATGTCGGAAAGATAGCGAATAACAACATACTGCAGAGAATTTGAATAGCACCAAGCTATGTGCAAGAATATTGCTTGCTGTACATGACTTGTGTGCATGCAATTTACCATGTGCACTATGGATGTGGTCTATATATATATATGGCAGCACCTGACCCAAGTCTGGGTGGTCTTACCCAGTAACGGCACTGTCAAAATCAGGCACGTAACTGGTCAATGATTCCGCAGTTCCTAACTGCACAAGTGTTGTGGAACAGTTGAAGCTTGGGCCAACTTCTCTTGTCAAACGTGGTTAGACAGAGATGACATACAAATTTCTCTTTTCAATTGAATTTCCATTGTTGGTCACTTCAATTTTCTTTTTCTGGGTTTTCGCAAATGAACAATTTTTTATTTTTTATTTTTTTGAAAAGGAACAATTGTTTAGTAATAGAGAAATCAAATGAAACCAAGAATGTAACAGTAATAATTATCACCTTTTAAAGTAGGTATAAATTGATTTTATAAATTTTTTAGTTTAAAATTTAAATTTTATATTTGAGAATGTCTTTTGAAAAAAAAAAAAGTGATCATTATATATATCACTTCAACCATAAATGTAACAATTTAATAAGGCATAATGAGCTGAAAGTCAACAAACATTCCTTCCCCTCCTCGAGAAACGCTAAGTGGCATTGCCTTTCCTATGCTTTATTTATCTGTGGCAGCTACTGATTAAGGTGGGAATTGGATTCCCAGCGTTCTAGCATTTTAATGTGTATTTACACACATATGAAATTATCAAAAGGTAAATGCGTACCGATATAATATATCCAAAATATTTTATACTTTCGCTAGAAACATTAAATATTATTTAAAATGACTAATATAACTTTATACAATTAAGGAGAGAATAAATTGGTGACAAAGTATATTTGGAGGGAAATTTGTTTTTTTTTTTTTTAAGTTTTAGAGGCAAAAGCCACTAATTTAAATTAACATTAATATTAGTGCAAAAAATATAATTTAAATAAATAAATATAATATTAAGCAAATTTAGTATTAAATAAATAAAATATGTATTTAAATTGTATCAAATAAATATAATTTTTTTTATAGGTGCGGACATCTCAGACTCATAAGCATTGTAATTTATAATTTTTAAAATTTTAACAAATCTCAAGCTTTCGTTGATATTACAAATTCACCATGTACACATGTATAACTATGTGCACCAGTCGGTTTGGTTCGATTAAAAATTATTTAAAATTAAAATAAACTGAAAATATTTAAATAACGAAATCGAACTGAACAAGGATCAAAACTAAATTGAACCGAATTGAAATAGTTTGGCTCGATTGATTTATTCAGTTTGATTTTTTTTATTTTTTGCAATTTTAAACCAATTGGATTTATGTAATCTTGCACTATTTTAATAATATTTATGAAATTTTATTTCTGTTAATTTTCCAAATTTATTTTATTTATTATTTTTTAAAATCAACTAAACTGATTTTCTGAAATTAATTTAAATTACATATATATCGATTTATTGGTTCAATTTCAATTATAATCAAAATGACATTTATAATAAATTACATATAATTCTAATAAAAGGGTGTATTTTCAACTCAAACATTTTAAGTTTGAGTTTCTGTTTTTTATATGAATTTCATATATAAAATTCGTCCTATAACTGCAGTTAATAATAACATTTCATCTTATTATTAGACTTCAATTTATGCTTCATTAAATTCCATGTTAAGAAATTGTAGAAAATAATAAAAGAAAAAGGGTCCTATTTTACCATGCAAAAATAAAATTAGAATTTATTCAGCCTCAAAAAAAATATATAATTATTTTTATTTATATATATTATTATATTATGAGAAAGTTTGAGAGAATAAAAGTCAATCTTTTGATCAATTCGGTTAGTTTTGGGTTATTTTTTATTGAACAAAATTAACCGGATTAAACTAGATGAAAATCAAATCAAATAGAAAAATTGAAATTTTTACAATAAAAATTAAACTGACCAAATCAAAGTAAATTTTTAAAAATATTAATTATTTTAATAATTTTCATTAAATTATTATACTATTTTAAAAAATTTAAAATAAAATTTTAGTTTGTTCGATTACTTCAGTTAAGCAAATTTTTCAATAAAAAATTAAATTTAGGTTTGGTTTGGTTTGTTTATGTACATGAAAAATCAAAACGTAAAACTAAACAACCCAAATTGAATCGAACCGGGTTGATTCAATTTAATAGTAAGATTTGCTTATCCTTACTTATAGCTATTTTAATATTACATTTTCACATACCTTTTTTTTTTACACTTGATGTGATAATTAAAATTAAATAAAAAAAATATAGGATAACCTTCATCATCAAACTTAATTATGTTTGCTTCAATAATCTTGCTGATTTTTCCAGTTCTAATATGATACGATAAATGATCAAACTATGCATAATTATAACCTATTTTATATTTTACTTTTTCGTAATAACCATATAATCCATCTAAATTTTGTAAAATTTTTTATAATATAAACTAAAATTATTAGTTTATATACGTCTTTTATGTTAAATTGGGCATCAAACTTTACATTTTTATTTCACAGTGTGTACCAACTATTTAGTTTTAAAATTTTTCTCGAAGTACTTTTTAGAGAAACAAAATAATTAAAAGTTTAACTGTCGAATAATATAAATTGATTGTCGGCACGTAATTGAAATAAAGACAGATTACTCGATACAACATCTTGTAGTTACGGGTGAAAAATTAGCAACTCAAAACCGCATTAACCAAATTTATAAATATAAAAATTGAACTAAATAAACCAAACATTTTACACTAAATATCGAATAAACTGAACTAGAACCAAAGTTTTGAAATTATAATTTAGTTAAGGATTTTTTTATTAAATTATTATTATTCAAAATATTTTATAAATAAAAATAAAATTTGGCATTTTGGTCTTTCAGGTCAGCTCCGATGCAACTATTTCATGGTTTTAAAATTTTCAGGAATTGGAAACGATTGGTTTGGAATCTAAATCATTGATTTCGGTTCCATTTGATTATGAGCCAACCTCCTCTAGTTCCAAGCCAATTTGAGGCTAATTTTCAGGCCCAAACGGGCTCATAGCTAGACCTACTTATAGTTACACTTTAAAAAAATTTCTAAATAACTTTAGGAAAAAAATTACATTGTATGCTAAGGTTTAACCAAAATTTTCAAATTTACAGTAATGTATTTTTCAACTTTAATTGCTTTGTGTTTCATAAAACATAATTTTTTTTTCCTTTCATTTTTATATTGTTCACATCTAGCAAATTGCCTAACAAAAAAATCACAACCACAACACTAATGCTTGTTGCTACAAAACCAATCAAAGCAATAACTAATGCTTGATGCAATTGCTACTAGAAACTACAAATCAATCAAACTACTAGAGATACAAAGACATAAAGAAATAAAAAACAAAAAAAAACCATTAATATTGCTACACTAATAGTAGCATCATTGCCTAAACTTCTTGAAACTTAATAATGGAAGGGTTAATGAAGTAGTTTTTTTTTTTAATTTTAATGTTTACTTTAGTTTTTTTAACCTTATCTTATTGCAATAGCTAGAGACTTGGAAATATCTTTTGGTCATAATTTTGTATTGTTTTTTAACACTATAAAATTTTTAAAACATAATTGATAACTGAGTCTCGATACTTGAATTCTGCAAGGTCAAACAACTAGGGTGACTTTTGGCATTTCTCCCATAAGTACTTCGATGCTTAAGTTATATTTTTGTGTTTGAGAATAGAGAATAGAACAAAAGGAATAAAATGAATCAATTGAAAGAGTATAAGGGTTATATGTAGAGAAAGGCTACTCAAACCTAGTTAGATTGAGATTCCTTACTCGAATAGGGGAGTTATTATTCTTCCTCAATTGGCATGCTACCTTTATAGGATTTTACGCCCCTTTCCAGGCCTTAAGACACTGGGCTTCTCAATTTTGGGCCTAATTACTGGTTTGGGGTATCAAACCCCCCCAGTGAGTAATCAAATATTTATGTCCAAATAATCTAAAGTGGTTGATTTCTGCTTTGTCATTTTCCATTGCATCGAACTGAGCATACGTAGTGCTGGTGAATTGTTGTTAGTGCTAGTCTTTCACGTCGAACCAGGCACCCATTGGGTCGATGAATAATTCGAACTGAGCACATGCCTTGTGCTGGTGAGTTCTTTATAGCGTAAGCCTTTTGCGTCGAACCAGACATCCGTAATACTAGCGAATATTTAAATCAAGCCCGCATAGAGTGCTGGTATTCTTTTTTGTCGAACACACATAGTGCGATGGCATGTCGAGCACACATAGTGCTACTAATTTTTAAACCAAGTATGTGTAGAGTGTTGGTAAAATTTTGGACAGAGCACGTGTGAGGTGCTTGGGAAATTTTGAGCATAGACGAGTACCGACAAGAGCTAAGGTCTCGTGATTGAGCATTAATCTTTTGAAGGCTGCAGAATTTTAGGCCAAACACATGTGAAGTGCTCGGGAAATTCTAATCCTAGATGAGTACTGGCAAGAGCTATGGTCTCGTGACCAAGTATTGGCCTTTATAATTATGACTGATTCGAGCATGAATGAATGTTGATAGACACATATATTATTAGTGATTATTATTCCAAGCACGTGTAGAGCACTGATGGTGTATCTTTATTATATTCCTATATGATGGATGCCTGCGTTGAGCTAAGGTTAATTCATAATTGATTGACAAGAGTGAGAAATATACCTGCTGGTTTGACTGGTTGGCTTGTGATTTTAACACAATATCTAATATGTCCTTTAAACTTCTAAAGAAGTTGACATGTTTGTGGCAGTCAGCTACGGTTCAACTTTTGCTCGGGTAACCATTGCATAGTGGGTATTAATTGTTCATGTGTATTTCTATCATTGCCCTAGAATTGTTGTATTGAAACTTTGGGCATCGAAGGGGAGGTGATGTCCTTCTAGAACTTTCATATGACCTATAAAAAGATAGTTGTTAGGGTTTAAGCCCTATTTTTGCCTCCCATCGCCTATTTTTGCTTTCTCTGCTTCTAGTATCCTCATTTCCTGATCTTTTCCCAAAAATTGCATGCGGCTATCTTTGCAGTTCTTTCTCTTTTTTTTTTTTCTAATCCTTCTACTTGCTTTTACACATCCTATAGTATATGTACCTATAGAATAAAGTTTAGATTTCTGCATCTACTCATGGTTTGCTTTTTCTATGTTGCTCCCATTCTTCTGTTAGGCTAAGTTTCTTTTGAACTTTAATTTTGCATTGTGTTTGAAATTTATTCTTGCATTTAAACATAGGATAATGGCATATAGAGAAGTGATAGACTCCTCTAAATTTGAATCAAGGGTGGATAAGAAAACACTTTTACAGTGTAGAAAAAAGATTCAACATCCCTTGGGACTATAAGACTTTTATTGTTAACAATAAATTATAAGCCATGACTTTCTTAAAAATAATAACCAAATGGTAATTTATGTAGATCAATTAGAAGGAGGGCTTTGGTTCCTTTTAGACACTATTTTGAAAAGATTCTTAAATGCATACAATATAACACCCAAACAATTTCACCCCAATAGCTACCAACTGTTGACTACGTTTTGTGAGCTTATGCATAAAAGGAGTCGAGAGTCCAGCTTCTCCATATTCTGATATATATACAACTTAACCAAGAGAAAGGGGGAGTTAACCTACTTGCTCTCGGTTGTGGCCGGATGTAGCCTGTTCCAAAAACTCACTAATTTGAATAAGAAGTGGAAAAGGGTAAGGGGAATGATGAGTACGAGGATATGTCCAGAGAAGAAGGCATTTTGATCAAGCACTACCGACTGCCCAACAGTCCTAGTCTAAAGGCATGGCTAGAATAGAAAGTCAATCCTCCATCCATTGATAATAACAAAGTTCAGGCACACCTTACTGAGGTCTTGTGTCTGAGTAAAGCCATGTGAAAGTGGAGGGTATGGATCGTGATGGTATCGACCATCAATGGATACACAACTTGATAGAGGTACTACTAATTACTTATTGTGATATGTTGTTTATCCTTTGGACTTTGCTCAACTTCTTTCCTACTTTTAAGTTATCCAAGGAATCCGATATCTTAAAGATGTTCGGTGTATATTAAAGAGTTAGTGCAATATCTAGGAGCAGCTGTTTAATGAGATATGAAGTGAGTATAAGGACAAAATTAAAGATGCTTAAGAACATCTTGAGCTTGCTCAGATTGATCGGGCTACTACCCTTTTCGACCTTGACAAAGAGCACCAAAAGGTTAGGGAGCTTAAGTTCAATCTTGAAGCAATGGGTTAGCAGATTAATGAGCTTGAGTCTGAATGTGAACTCTTAAAGAAATAATTGGCTAAAGAAAAAGTCCATCAAAGGAAAGATCTCTGAAACTTTAGGGATGTAGCAAAAGAACTCTTTAGGATATTCAAGCTTGAATGTTGCAGGGTACTTTTGTTGCAATATAAAGATATGGATTTCTTCGAGCTTGACAAGATAAGCTATAAAGACATGGCCAAGATTACTAATCAACAATGAATGATTGCTTCAATAGCTTAAGCTAAGTCTTAAGTTTTGACTCCTTCTGCCCATCCTTAGCATCAAGGGGCACAAGAGGGTGATGGCTTGGAATCCTCAGTCTTATCTTATTTAGATCCTTCCTCAGACCTCCCAATGGATAGTTAATAACATTAGCTCTCTTTTTATTTTTATATCCTTTTTTTCATATGTATTAACACCTTTGTACACACTTTGAATAATTAATCAAAAGAAAATACTTCTTTTTTATTGAGTACTTTACATTACTGAATGCCTACTTAAGGTAAAGTAACATGGCCTATTGATAGAATTTCTTAAGCTATAAGTTTTTTAATATCTTGGAAGTTATTTTCCTTTCATAATTTTAATCTTGTATGTGCCTTTGCTTAAACATTTGATGACTTGATAAGGACCTTCCTAGTTAGGTCTAAGCTTTTCGATCCAATGTTTCCTTTCCCAATATCAGCTCTCCTCACAACCAATTCTCTGACCTTGAATGTTTAACTTATAACCCTCCGGTTATAGTGCTTAGCAATTTTCTGTCTTTGGACTTTTATCATTACTGCTGCTTGTTCTCTTCTTTCTTTGAGCATATCTAAAAAAATCTAGGTATTATTCTTATTTACTTCTTGATCTAAGTCTTTGGATACTCAAACACTCAGAGATTTAATCTCGACTAGGATGACAACTTCCATTCTATAGGTGAGCATGAAAGGAGTTTCACCTGTTAAGCTTTTGGGTGTAGTCTGATATGCCCAAATGACACTTTAGAGTTCATCTAACTAGTTTTCTTTCTTCTCATCTAGTCTTTTCTTAATTCCTTGCAAAATGGTCTGATTTGCAACTTTTGTTTGCCCATTAGTTTGAGGGTGAGCAACAGAGGTGAACCAAAGCTTGATGTTCAATCTAGAGCACAATTCTCTAAAGTTGTCATTATTGAATTTCCTGCCATTGTCCATTATCAAAGTGTGAGGAATGACGAATCTATAAATAACCTATCTCCAAAAGAACGTCCTTATTTAGGCTATAATGATGGTTGGGACAACTTCAACTTCAATCCATTTAGTTAAATGGTCAATTGCTACAATTAAAAACTTCTTTTTGGCTGAGGCTATAGGGAAAGGTCCCAAAATGTCCACTCCCTATGTGGCGAAAGGCCAAGGGCTTCCAATTGGATGATGAGGACTAGTTGGCTGATGAATTATCTAGTTGAGCTGCTAACACTTTAAGCAACTCTGCACGAGTTGTATTACATTTTTGCATATATTTGACTAGTAATATCCCTAGAGTAGTACATTTCTAATAAAAGAGTCTGATCCTTTGTAAGCTTCACATATACCCTCATGTATTTCTTTAAGGATATAATTGCCTTCCTCAGGGGAGATTCATTTAATACATGGATTACTAAGTGATCTTCTATACGGGGTCCCATTGTTGTAGGATTATTGAGCTGCTTAAATTCTTAGCTTTCTTGCATGAGCCTTATCCTCTAGGAGTGTTTCATCTACCAAATATTATATGCTTAGTTACATCCATTCAACTATCACTTATGTGGTTAACATGTCTTCCTCCTCTATGCTTGGCTTATTTAATTCTTCTTTCAAATCAAGGCTCTAAAATAGCTAATTATTTTCCAAGGCTGGCTTCCAATTGGATGCTGAAGATTAGTTGGCTGATGAATTATCTAGCTGAGCTACTAACACTTTAAGCAACTTTGCATGAGCTGTATTACATTTTTGCATATGGTTGACTAGTAATATCCCTGAAGTAGTACTTTTCTAACAAGAGAGTCTGATCCTTTGTAAGCTTCACATATACCCTCACGTATTTCTCTAAGGATATAATTGCCTTCCTCAGGGGAGATTCATTTAGTCCATGGATTACAAAGTGGTCTTCTATATAGGGTCCCATTGCTGTAGGATTATTGAGCTGCTTAAATTCTTAGCTATCTTGCATGAGCCTTATCCTCTAGGAGTGTTTCATCCACCAAATATTATATGATTAGTTACATCCATTCAACTATCACTTATGTGGTTAACATGTCTTCCTCCTTTATGCTTGGCTTATTCAATTCTTCTTTCAAATCAAGGCTCTAAAATAACTAATTATTTTCTAAGGCTGGGTTGGCCAAGGAATTAATTTCACTATTGTGCTCTCTTAGTATTTGAATTATCTCCCATCTCCCACCTCCAAATTCTATCTTCTTCAGAAATTGCTTGGTTTTTTCCAAGTACTTAGTCATACTTCGATCTTTGGTGGTGAAGGCCTCGTTTACTTGGTTGATAATTAGTTGGGAGTCACAGGAGATATTCAAATGCTCTGCTCATACTTCTGTTGCTAGTCTTAGCCCTCTTCATATCCAGCTATGTTGTTGCTGGCTTTATACATTATCCAGATGACATAATGGATTTTTATTTTATCGGGTCACACTAAAATGACTTTGGCCCAAGATCCTTTTGTACTAACTGCTCCATCTACATATAAACACCAAATTAGGAGTTCTGGGTTGGAATCATCACCAAATGTTATCTTTTGAATGAAATCTAAGAGCACTTGGGCTTTGACTGGCTACCTTGACTCGTATAAGATGTCACGTTCTTTGATAAGCATGAAAAATACTATATTTTTAGCGTTAGTTTATAAGATTTTAGGTGTCTAGAGCCTAGGATAGTATAGAATATTAACAAAATTTAGTTAAAAAGTGTAGAGTCTAGCTTTTTAGGGATTTTAGTAATTTACTCATATTTTTGGTAATTTTTATTTACTTGTTATGTTTTCATTTTCTTATGCTAATTGTGCTTGATGCAGAGTTGATGTTTGAGGTGCTAAAGTAAGGACTCGAATAGTAAAGCTTAAAATCTCCATGAAAGTGAACAAATTCACACTTTCAATATGAAGGACAATGAACATGACCATGTGCTTGAAGGCACACAGCCGTGCCTCAGCCCCAACATAAAGACCTGCAGAGATGCCAACCAAGTGTGGCTATGTTTGCTTAGTGACATAGCCATGCCTAATTCAAAGAAAAGTGACTAGTCAGTTAGCAGACCATGCACAACCATATGCCTAAGGACACAAAACCATGCTTGAGTCCGAGTAATTCAGGGAAAGTGATTTGGCATGGCCATGCACATTTGGGCACATAACCATGTGCCTCAGAGCAATCTTACATGGAAAGTTATTTTAGGGATTTAGAGGAATGATATACATAGTTTGGTATTGCCTCATTGGAGAGGTTATTGTTGGTTGGAGAAATTTTACAAAATTTTGGTTTTTATCTTTTCTTCATCAAGAATAATACATTAGTGGTGTTTTTATTTTCTTTTGCAACTACTCAAGGATTGAATCAAGAGTAGAAGATTCGAGTGTTGAAGAATTCAAACATCATTCCAAATAAAGGAGATTCAAAAGGTATTTTCTTTTATTGTTTCTTCTTATTTTTAATCTTTATATTATTATGAATACATTTGGATCTTTTATTTTGTTTTCTTCTTCTTTTCAATCTCTATGAGTGTCAAAATCACTAGTTAGTGTTTTTAAACTCGGCTAAGCATGGACTTAGTTAGGTTAAACTTTTAATCAAATAATTCTCATATCATGGTTGTTATTGAACTTAATGCTTTCATTCGACTGATTACCCATGGAATTGATTTAGACAATAGAATTAGATTAAAAGATTAATTCTATTGAGAACACAATAACAACTTATTAATTAATTGAATTAGTTGAGAGATAGTTTGATTATTAATATACCATTAAAAGCTTTACTTCAAAAATTGAATATGATTAATTGCTTGAGTTAGTGAGAGCTAAATAATCAAGTAATTTTCATAATCAATTAATTGAAAGAGTATTTGAGAGGGACTTTTATAATTTAAAAGATGCTTTGGAAATGGAATGGAATTCATAATTAAGAAAGAAGTTGACATGATTTTTTAGATAGTTTGAGCCAGGAATAAAAATTCTAACAATTATTTATATTGTGAATTTAAGAATAGTTAGTTTTAAGTTTATGTCAATTTCATTTTTAGTTTTTATTTGTCAAAAACAAATCGACCATCTAAAAACAAGTAAATGCTAAGCGTGGTTCAATAATTAGTTCTTAAATCCTTATGGGATTGATATTTAATTACTACTTGGATGACTTTGTGTGCTTACGGATATGATACAAGCAGGTTTTTAGTGTCGTTGCTAAAGATTTGTGGGATTAATATTGTGATAAAATTAGTATTGTTTAATTTAGACTTTTATTTCTTTTGTTATTCATTCTTTTAGTTTTTCATTTTGTTAACTTATCTTCATAAGAAATTCTTATTGATGTATGCGCTCAACGTGCAATACAACTAGACAAAGTGAATTTTTTATATCTCTTGACATTGACATTTATAGAACCTATCATAGGAGATTGAGAAGACAAAGAAATAGAATGAATATAGGTGATGGTAGAGTTGAGGATGATGGGATTGCTGAGCAAGATCCACCACCTGCTTAATAGCCAAACAATCAAAACAGATAGATGTACATAGACTGATGAGGGATTTTGTTAGTCCACATTTATAGAGAGATCAGAACCCTATTGTGAGACCAACAGTTACAGCTAATAACTTTAAAATTAAGCCGACCATAATTTAGATGATTTAGAACTCTTAGTTCAGTGGAATGCCTCATGAAGATTCAATAGGCCATATGATAAGATTTTTGGAGTATTATTTTACATTTTTAATGAATGAAGTGCAACTAAATGCCATCAGGTTAATACATTTTCCTTTTTAGTCACTAATACGGCAAAACAAAGGTTTACTAGTCTGCCACTTAACTCCATCAACACTTGGCAGGAGATGTATACAACATTTTTCAATAAAGATTTTCCACTTGTAAAAGCGCCGAGAATTAGAAATGAGATTAATTAATTTTATCAAAAGAAAGATGAAAGCATTTATGAATGTTGGGATCGATTCAAAGACCTTTAGAGATAATATCCACCATATCTAATACATACTAGGTATTTAACTCAATCTTTCTATAAGGTTGTTAATCTAGCAGTTAGGGTCAACATTGATGTAGAAGCTGGGAGGACTATTATGTCCAAGACACTAGAAAAAGCTTTAGATCTTTTTGAAGAAATGACAAACACACAAAGCTTGTGGTCTAATGAGAGAGCTATGCCAAGGAAGGGTGGAATATTATAGCTAGATGCATTGACTATGGTGAATGTTAAATTGGATGCCTTGACAAAGAGAATGGACAATATGAGCATTAATGCAATTTCTTCTTCAGCTCCTTCATCTTGTGTGCTTTTTTCATGGTGGGCATCTTACTATTGAGTGCCAACTTATGCAAAACCTTTCCATGGAGAACATGAACTATGTAGGTACATAAGGCGCTTACCAATCCTCCCAAAAGGATATCTTGGTGGGAGAGGCGCTACTTTATACTTAAGGAACCCGGACCAGCCCAGGTAACGTCTCCACGTTGGGTGCCGCATTGGGGGCCCTTCCGGTACTTCGTTGGCCCAACGCACTTACGCATAATTCCCTAGATATATATATATATATATATATATATATATATGTTATTGGATGGTGAATCTGATTAGTACCTATTAGACATGAAATTGGCGGTTATACAATCATTCATTTGGTGTAGTTTTGTGTATCTCTGCATCTGGCTGGTTTTTCATTAATTTCGATGATGCCTTTTCAAGCTAAGGAAAAATTGGCCAGGTTGCTTTAAAGAATTTTGATTTTACTAAATTTTTACATTTTTCCCATGCTATAGATTTCTATTCTGTCATGTCAGAGGGTAGTCCAAGTGATTCTGAAGTTGATAATGAAAGTCTAGATGGAGGAGATGTCGAAACATATGAAGATGATGGGCCATTTAATAATCATTAACAATCAATTAGTATTTGATTAGTAAGATGATATAGTATCTTACTAATCAATGTCCTAACTTCTTGTTCTATTTCTTCTATCATGCTATATCTTGTGCATTTAATTTCTTTCAATTGCTCTAAAGAATGATGGTTGTCACACATTGTTCTTACATCCATGAGCAGAAACCCTTTGTAAATTAATACAAAACCATCATGAAGAGGAAGCTAGTGTTTTCAACTTTTTCTTACTTGAAAATTTTGTGCTTTTTGTGACTCACATAATGTCTGTTTGCTTGTAAAAGTTTGTTTTCTACTCATGAACCATGCTTAAGAAATATTTGAATTCACACATAACTGGCCATTCATTGGATAACCCATCGCTACCTAAGCTATAAAGATCCAGTCAATTTGAATTTTGGCATGTGCTCTGTGTATAGATAGAGTTCTAATCCAATAATTGGTTTAATAGAAGTTGGATTATGTAGAAAACTATTGATGTAGGTTTTACACTTCTCTAATAAAGATTAATGTTACAACCATAACACTATAATCATTATTCTATTTTTTCCCCCTCATAAATTTCAGGTTTATGGATTTGTACAAGATAATACATCTGGAGAGAAAGTAGCAATGTTAATTGGCAAGTGGGATGAAACAATGTACTATGTGCTAGGAGATCCAACTACAAAGCCAAGAAGGTTTGATCTAATGATAGAAGTTATCTTGCACTGAGAAAGAGAAAAATCTGTTACCAAGACAAGATACAATTTTACCCCTTTCGCAATAACATTGAATGAACTGACTCCTGGCTTATTGGATAAATTGCCTTCCATTGACTCCAAACTCAGACCAGATCAGAGACACCTAGACAATAAAGAATATGAGTTGGCAAATGCAGAGAAGTTGAGACTTAAACAGTTATAAAGACAGGGATTTAATAGCCATGGTTGTTCTTCACAAGCTAATGATCGTGCCATACATCAACTCTCTACCATGGTTGTTCCACAAAATTTCTCTAAGACCAAGGATATCCTTTTGTTTTGCAATAAAATCAAGTCTTGCAAGCATCGCTATTCTTAGGGATTCAGTGGCAGTGGTGGCGTTTAATTGGGAGGAATTGGAGTTAATGGCGGTAGATTCTGGTGAGAGTTTATGGACTTTACAAGGATGGGATGGAGGAATTTTGGCTAGAGGAACTTTGGATGGAGGAATTTTAGCTGACAAAGAAGAAGAAGAATGAAGAAAGAAAGAAAGAAAGAAAGAAAGAAGAGAAAAGAAGAGAAAAGAAGAGAGGAGAAGAAGAGATGATGATGATGACTAGGATGACACATGTCAGTCCACATGGAGTAGAAGACCTGACATCAGCAGCCACGTGTGCATAAGTTATGCCACATATGCAACTTTCATCAGATATAATGGCCTAGGACTAACGAGTGATTTTTTAAATTATTAATGGAGTTAATCATAAAAAAAATTGAACATACAGGCCTTATTTGAAAATCAAGTTCAACTTATAGGCCTTAAATTGTTGTTATCCCTAATGAAAAATTTAATGAGTTTGGACAGTGTCCTGGTCCATTTACAAAACTCCTCGAAAGTCTTGGCAGATGTGCACAATATACTATGTTAGGTACACCTCAACAAAATGGTGTAGCAAAAAGGTGTAATTGAACTTTGATGGATATGGTTAGGAGTATGATGAGCAACTCCTATTTACCCAAATCATTATGGATGTATGTGCTTAAAGCTGTAACATATTCATTAAATAGGGTTCCTTGTAAGGCAGTTCAAAAGACTCCTTTTGAATTGTGGATAGGAAGAAAACCTAATTTACAGCACTTGCATGTTTGGAGTTGCCCAGCGGAAGCAAGAATTATAATTCACATGAAAGTTAGTTAGATTCTCAAACTGTTAGTGGTTACTTTATTGGATACCTAGAGAAATCTAAAGGGTATATATTTTATTTTCCAAAACATATTCTGAGAATTGTTGAAACCAGAAATGCAAAAATTATTGAGAATGGTGATCTTAGTAGGAATGATAAACAACAAAATATGGAGATAAAGGAAATTAGTGTAAATATTCCTTCATCCATTACTTTACCGAATGTTGTTTTTAGTGTTAAAGGACATAATAATAACACTGAACAACATTTGGATGAAGAACTATCCCATCAAGTAACTAACTCACATATGACTATTGCAAATAAACCACGAGAAATAGTAGTAAAAAGATCTTAAAAAGAAATGAGACCAACTATTTCGAATGATTATGTGGTATATTTGCAAGAGTCATATTTTGATATTGGAATTAATGAGGATCCGGTTTCATATTCACAAGCCATAAGTAGTGATGAATCTGAAAAATAGATTAATGCCATAAAAGATGAGTTGAAATCCATGAAGCAAAATAATGTATGAGATATTGTTGAATTGCCAGAAAATAATAAAAGGTCGAGTGTAAATGGGTCTTTAAGACAAAGCGTGACTCCAAAGGCAATATTGAAAGATATAAAGCCAGACTTGTTGCAAAGGTTATACCAAAAAAATTACATTCATTATACATAGACCTTTTCTCCTGTCTCAAAGAAAGATTCATTAAGAATAATTATGGCACTAGTTGCTCATTATGACTTAGAGCTACATCAAATGGATGTGAAAACAACCTTTCTGAATAGAGATTTAGAGGAGGATGTTTACATGGACAACCTGAAGGTTTTTCAATGGAAGGTGAAAGTCAATTGGTGTTTAAACTTAAGAAATCAATATATGGACTTAAACAAGCTTCCCGGCAATGGTATATTAAGTTTAATACCATTATTACATCTTTTAGTTTTAAAGAAAATACTATTGATCAATGTATATACCAAAAGATTAGTGGGAGAAAGTTTATATTTTTGGTTATGTATATTGATGATATCTTGCTTGCTACTAATGATTTAGGCATAATGCATGAGACTAAAGAATTTTTTACTAAGAACTTTGAAATGAAAGATATAGGAGAGGCATCCTATGTGATTGGAATAAAAAAATTTCATGATAGATCATGTGGATTGTTAGGATTGTTAGGATTGTCTTAGAAAGCCTATATTAAAAAAGTTCTTAAAAAGTTTAACATGAATAAATGTTCACTTGGGGTTGTTCCCATAAGGAAAGGTGACAAATTTAGTTTTATGCAATGTCTAAAAATGATGTGGAGTGAAAGGAGATGGAGTCAATTCCATATGCTTATGTTGTCGGAAGTTTAATGTACTTGCAAACATTTACTAGATCGGACATCAGTTTTGCAGTTGGAATGTTAGGCAAGTATCAAAGTAATCCTGGAATTGATCATTGGAAAGCTATAAAGAAAGTACTGAGGTATGTTCAAGAAACAAAGAATTACATGCTCATATATAATAGATCCAATGAACTAGAAGTGATTGGATATTCAGATTCAGATTTTGCCGGATGCCTTGATAGTAGAAAATCCACATTTGGCTACTTGTTTCTATTAGTAGAAGCACCAGCATCGTGGAAAAGTGCAAAACAAATTGTCATTGTTTCATCTACTATGGAGGAAGAATTTGTGGCATGTTTTAAAGCCATAATTCATGGATTATAGATACGGAACTTTATTTCAGGACTTGGGGTTGTCGACACCATTACCATACCGTTGAAAATTTATTATGATAATTCTGCAGCAGTGTTCTTCTCTAAAAATGACAAATACTCGAAGGATGCTAAACATATGGTATTAAAGTATTTTGTTGTTAAAGAGGAGATTTAGAAATAAAGAGTGTCTATTCAGCACATTAGTACTGAACTTATGATTGCGGATCCTTTAACGAAAGGTCTATAACCAAAATTATTTAAGGAACATATTCTAAGGATAGGCCTTAGTTGTAATGATGATTAGGATCATTAATTATGTAATGACACTCTGAGCTCTATTATGTGTTTCTGATATGCATTATGGATTTCCTGTTTCTTATGTTTATGTACACATGATTGATTTAAAGTTAAATAGGAAAGTCATTATTTGACATTATTGTGGACCATTATAAGATTATGTTTTGAATGTTTTTAATTATGGATATGATATGACAAATTGTAAATGTTGTAGTATATGGAAGGAAGTGTTCGATGAAATAGGACATAACCACTATAACTCACACTGAACAATTTTCATATTATATTATTATGATGAAATCATTAGAGATTAATTATTCTGAACACAATAAGAGTTATATTATGATGAGAATCCTAATATGACAAGGAATCCTAATCAGACAAAGATTTAAGACGTGACAAGGAATCTTAATCCAATAAGGATTCATGATGTGACAAGAAATCCTAATCCAACAAGGATTCAAGATGTAACAAGGAATCGTTATTCGAAAATGATTCAAGATGTAACAAGGAATCCTTATTCAACAAGGATTGAAGACCCTTTGACTTATAATGGAAGTCCAATCATATGGGCATGTGCTAAGAAGATGAAGGAAGCCTTATATATGCAAATTCAAGCAATGTGGGCTCAAAGTATAAATCTAAATCAATATGATCCAATCGGAGTACATGGAGTTAATTCTGCTCCAAAGCTTATTCATTTGGTGGAAATTGAAGATTTAGGCCCAAGTAATGTTGTTGGGTTCAATTTCAATACATTAAGCCCAAAGAAGTGCCTACACTTATTCCAAGCCCAAGATGAAACCCAACCATGTGTTATTTTGTTTAAGTAGCATTAAAAATGAATTTGGATTTGTTACTTATCCAAAACATTTTCAAAGTATTTGTTTTTAGTTCGAATTACTTTTTTTCACCTTAGTTACCAAGTAAAATTATTCCTTATCTTTAAGGACTTGTTTTCCTATCTATTAGGGGTTTGTTATCCTTATCTTTTAAGGATTTGTTTTAATTTAGGTTTAGGGTTAAGAATTCTTATAAATAGTTTATTTTGTAGCCTATTTGGCAGATCTTTTTCATCAATTTAATAAAAGTGACGAATTTTGCTTCAAAATTACTTGGAGTTTTATTCTTTGAACTTTCTAAACAAAATAAGTTTTTAGATAGTTCACTTGTCTTATCAATTAGAACATCCATATATAATTATGGCGACTTCCTGATAGCTAGAGTTCTTAGTTGATAGATAATTAAGGGTTCTAGTTTCCACCCGACTTATTTCTTGGACGATCTAAGGTGTGGGTATCAATAGATTGTTGCAGTTTTGCTTGTTAGATAAGCCTAGTTCGCATTAGTTTGGTATCAGAGCTTTGGCTCTAAGAATCAGGTTACGTATCCGTTTTTTTTTTAATTCATCATTGTTCTCTTCTTCTATCCCTTCTTATTTGTTTTCAAATTCGTTTTTGCATTGTTCTTTATCATCTTTAATTTTGTTTAGTTGTTTCTTTAAAGTCTTACATCAAGTTTCGACCATATAAAAAAAAATAAAAAAAAAAGAGCAAAAAAAAGAAAAGAAAAGAAAAAAAAGAAAGAAAAGAAAAGAAAAAAAAAGAAAGAAAAGAAAAGAATAGAAAAGAAAAGAAAAGAAGAATTTGGTCGTTTCTTTAAAATCTTTAAAGTTCTTGCAAGTCTTCTTGAAATCTTTGATTTTCTTGATTATTTTCTTAATTAAATTCGTTGGAATCTTGAAGTTTCTTGAAATTCTTTGTTCCAATCTTGATTCAAGATCACAAATCTTGAAAATTTTAAGTTACAAAAGTCATTTTTTTTGGGTTCTTTTGTAGAAATTCGTTTTTCCTTGTTTATTAGGGATATCTTTGTGGATAAGACAAAATCTTAAGTGGATTATATCCTTATCTTCCTAGATTTAGTCCTATCTAGTTTAATTTTAGTCCTTATCTTATCCTAAAGCTTTTCTTGTCCTAAAAAGGTTAGATAACCTTTCTTCCTTATCACTTTAAGGCTAATCCTTATCTTAAAAGCTTTCCTTATTCTAGAAGGATTAAAACATTATCATCTTATCTTTTAGGATTAAATTCATTTTTGTTCCTTTTCCTTCTTTTTTTGCGCAAATTAACCTAATTTCCTTATTTTTAGTTGCCCAAAACTTGCCAAATTCCTCCAATTGGTAGGTCATTGTGAAATTCTAACAATTTATATTGTTTGGTAAAAAGTAGAAGGTAAAACTCCTAACTAGGTTAGATTTAGGATAGATTGTGCATGTGAGTTCAATAGAGTGTTCAAACACCCAAATTGAGTGAAACACGTGAGGGAGTGTTAGAATTTTGTTTACTAACTTTTCTTGCAGGTTTAAACATATATTTGGGCTTAAAGCATCTAAATTAGACCCAATAACATTACTTGGGCTTAAGTCTTCAATTTGCACCAAATGAATAAGCTTTGGACTAGAATTAACTCCATATGCACCAAACGGATCAGATTTATTCAGATTTGTACTTTGAGCCCAAATTTCTTGAATTAGCATGTGTAATGCTTCCTTCATCTTCTTAGCACGTGCCCTTGTGATTGGACCTCCATCATAGGTCAAAGGATCTTGAATCTTTGCTAGATTAGGATTCCTTGTTGCACTAAGAGTGTCATCACTTATTATATAGCTACAACTCAGCAAGAGCCCTTACAACAAAAATAGCAAAATGACAAAATAGAAAAAGGCAACACTACTACTACTCTACCTATACAAACAAAAATATAGAAATACTAATAACTACTAAATGGGTAATTCTCCACATAAAAACACTCCCCTCTTTAAAGAACCTTGTCCACAAGGTTAAAGGTAGGAAATCTTTTCTCCAAATCATATTGAAACTTCCAAGTGGCCTTTTCTGGCAGCATGCCCGACCATTGAACCAAAACCTTGGTAGTTGCCTAGTTGCCTCTTTTCACCATTTTTCTATCCAAGATAGCCATGAGAGTAACTGGATGAGTGTCTATAGTTGGTAGTTTAGTGGAGACTCATGTGGTTGTTGGTATAATTTTCTTAAGCTGTGACACAAAAAAACAGGACGGATAGTAGAATTAGATGGTAGTTGGAGTTTGTAAGCAACTGCCCCTACTTTATCATTGATCATATGTGGTCCATAAAAAAAAGGGGAGACAGCTTATGAACCTTCCTTTGCACCACATTGTGTTGCCTGTATGGCTGTAACTTGAGATAGACCCAATCTCCAATTTGAAATTCTCGGTTAGACCTATGTTTTTCTATCATCTGTTTCATTCTATTTTGAGCCCTCTTTAAATGATGTTTAACCACCTATAAGGCTAGTTCTTTATATGGAGAATTACCTATTTTAGTAGTAATTAGTATTTTTGTATTTCTAATAACTACAACTTGAATAATTCATCCCAAAATGAAGTCACAAAGATCGAGTCTCTATCACTAATGATTGAACTAGGTAACCTATGAAGTTTGTAATGACTTCGAAGAGGGATTGATCTACCTTAGAAGCATTATAAGGATGTTTGAACCCAATAAAATGAGTGTCCTTACTGAAGCGATCAACTACCACCATAATCACATCCTTACCATAGGATTTGAGCAGCCCTTCGATGAAATCCATGCTTATATTTGTTAATATTCCCTCCAGTAGTGGCAATGGCTATAATAACCCGAAAGTATTAACATTCTCAGGCTTATATTGTTGGCATATAGAGATGGACTGTATGCAATTTATGACATCCTTCTCATGTCCCTTCCAATAAAATAATAGTTGAATTCACTTGGTGGTGGCTTGAACTCCCAAGTGCCCAACCATAGGGGAATCATATAACAATTGCAATAACTTGAGTCAAAGTTAATTGTCATTACCAATAACTAGCCTTCTCTTACTTCTAAGTAACCCCCCTATCCATGTATAAGGACTATCTTTGAGCTGACCTTATTGTAATGCATTAATAAGAGATTGTAAGTGAGCATCTGATTGCCAACTAGCTACAACCATCATTGAATAGTTAGGTCACTATAGAATCAAAGTGTTTTTGTTTTATTGTTTTATTTTTAGAGAATGATTTCACTAGGTATAGGAAGAGAACTACACTAATACCAAATGATCCAAGCAAAAATCTATTGATAAAAATTTTGAGAGAGAAGAGAGAACTTTAGAAGAAAAAATGAGAGGAAAAAGGGAATTCTCATTAAACATCAAAACATGCCCTCCTCATGGGTACAAAAGGTTCTTATATAGCTACAGCTCAGCAAAAGCCATTACAACAGAAATAGCAAAATCACAAAATAGAAAAAAGCAGGACTACTACTACTACTCTGCCAGTACAAATAGAAATACAAAAATTCTAATCACTACTAAAATAGGTAATTCTCCATATAACAAACAAGCACCTCTTTTTATTTGTATCAAATATATATATATATATATATATATATATTTCAAACACCCTTTATTTGCATCAAACTTTGTTTTAATTAGTTAACTTCCCTTTATACTTGTAAAAATTGAGAGGTTAATTGATCAAAACTATAAGGTTCAATGATCTTCACTTGTATGTCATTGAGAATCAATGAATCTTCAAGTCAAAATCAATAAGTCTACAGCAAGTTCATTGATCTTTACATGTAGGTTCAATGAACATGCATGTGAAGATCAATGAATTTGCAACAAATTTATTGATCTTCACCTGCATTTTCATTGACTTTTCACCTACAGGTTCATTGACCTTTACCTACAAATTCACATTTAATTTAATTTTAATTAATAACACATGAACCTCCAATCAATAACACATGAATTTCTATGTTACAACTAATAAATTTATATGCATAAACTAAACAAATACAACAAAATAATTTGCTGTCAAAATCCAATCTAAAAATTTAAAGAGAAGAAGAAGAAGAAGAAAAATAAGAAAAATAAGGAGTAGCTATTGAATTTTAGAAGAACATATATATAAATTTTGCAAATCCTCCTTCTCTGACTCAAGTTATGATTTTAGATTTTAAAGCACTTAAGAGAAAATCCTTCTCTTACGAAGAAAAAGAAGTAGCAGCCACTGATCTAAGAAAAATAAAGTGTAGAAAAAATAAAATATAGAAAAGAGGGGAGGGATCATGATTGGAGAAGAGGAAAAGGAAGAGGAGAAGAGAAAAGTACTTAAAAGAAAAAGAAGAAGAAAAAGAAGAAAAATACGTTAAAAATGAGAGAAAAATAAAAAACATTAAAAAAACTCACACGTGTTCATACTCCAATGTGAATAGGGGTCCATGATATAATTTGCACCACCAAATGCTAATCTACTTTGTCACTTTATAGTAGAGGCATTGAGAATCAGCTCCAAAAATATTTGATTAGTAAGTTCAGAAGAAACGATTAAGTCAGTTGGTCTAAGGGCTTTTACAACCATATTTAGGAAGGAGACTCAAAAAGAGTTAGATTCATATGCTTAGGGAAGTTGTGGTCAAGTAAATATCAATCCATCCAGTAGAGAATTAAACCAAGCAGGGGAGGTCAGTTGGCTCAATTCCAGACATTTATCTAACTAAGTCCCCAGAAGGAAGGGAAGCAGATACATGATCATGTTAGCATAATTGGTATGCTCTAAAGGCCAATCACATATTATGACATTGTAAATTACCCCAATTGTCAATAAAGAACATTCGTTTATCTAAAGTATTTATTTAATTGAATATTAATCCATTAGCATTATGTTAAATCAAATTATTATCAAGAGTTGATAATATGAGTGACAAATTTATTTAGTACATATGCTATAAAATTATTTATAGTCGATAAATTAATATATGGGTAATATTAATTTGACTATCAACTCTGTCTATTTTCCTTGATTAGTATGTGATACTAATAGTGGAAGGTAGTGAATCTCATGCTACTTGATATAAGATATAAGAATAGACATGTGGATACTCATGTGATGGGTGGATCGAATATGATGTTAGATTTATGATCACGAGGATATTCACTTATAGTCAACGATCATAATCTAGGTCATAATGGTGTATATAGTCATTTGACCTAAGGTGACAATGTCATCCACATTTAAGTGGTTAGAGTTTGTTATAGCTTACATACCTGTGTTAATCATATATGGGTATATGGCATGTGGTGGCTCTAGTCGGCTAAATATAGGGATAAATGTTTGAACAAGATGGGATTCATTACTGTAGTGAACCGAGATAAGATCCTATACTATCTAAGTTTGTTCTTGATGAATAAGTTCCTGGCCAGGTTAAACATGACACAGTCTGAAAGAGTTTTAATACTAGAAATGTGGTTTTAGTATTTGTTATGTTTTATCAAGAATTAAACTTGAGATGGGGTCATATGATACAACTATTAGAGTTTGACTAAACCTTGACTATAAGCTATATCAGGATCTTTTAATGAAGGGATTTTAGTGCGCGGTAATTATGACCAAAGGGTTCATGTGAATCAATAAATGCATTAATTTTAATTGGGTAGTTGTGATATCAATGCTATGAGTCACTCGTAACTTATGAGAACTAAATGTGTATAATTGGGATTTTCACATTTATACTTGAAAGGAATTTCAAATAATATCAAGTGTTGATATTATACTCTCATTGCCAATTAAACATGAACCTAGTAAGTCACACTAAAAAGAGTTTCACCAAATCACCATTAACATTAATCTAATTAATGATTAAAAAGTTTAATCAATTAATAAAGATTAATGTAATTGGATTTATGCTTTAAGTAATGATTATAGCATATCATAATATGTGTTGTTTTCTAATTGGACTTAGATTACTAGCCCAAGTCGTTTTGGCCTAGGCCTAAAAGAGTTTTGGACTAAAGATTAATCTAAGATTTTAAGAAAGCCCATGAACTTAATCTAAGCCCATCTATTAGATGGATTGGGCTTGGTCAAGTGTTGGCCTAATTACCAAGCCTAAATCCATATGAATATGACATGGTCAAATTTGTCATGTTAGGCATACATTATCTCTTAAGTGTATAATGTTAAGTGTATAATGTTGACCATGGAAAATGATAAGTATTAAGAGGCCTATTAGGCTTGGCATATTAGACATATTATCTCTAATGTGTAAAATGTTGACCTTGGCCAAATAAAGATGAGGTTACATGATTAAGTGTAGAGAATGTATGTAGACATATAAATGAGATGTATTAATTCTCTACATAATTCTTTGTGCACTAGATAAGTATACAAGTTGTATACTTATCATGGTACACTCATCATGTGATAAGGTTTTGCTTGCTCTAATTATATATACATAACCTAAGATATGTTTTTAAGGTTAGAGAGTTTTGTGGAGAAACACAAAAAAGAGAGAAACAACATACACATAACATAAACCCTAAGTGTTCTTGCAAAAATATTAAATTGGTGCAAGTTTGTGAGGGTCATTTTGAGAGGCTACTTGTATCTAATCCAATCTAAGTAAGAAGGTGCTTTGAAAGAGCTTTGGTGTTTTAAGCAATATGATGAAATCATTAATTACAACATACAAATTCCCCAATAGTTTAAGAACTATGATAAGTTGTGATGAAGAATCTAACACTCTCCAACAATTTTTATGTTTAGAACTGTTCAAGAATTGAGATAAGAATGGAGATAAACTAATCCACCCCTTTACCATTAAGGATAAAAGATCAAATTAGACTTTGTAATCTTCCCACGCCATAAACAAAAGAGCACATAAGTAAAGAAGAAGGCAAAGATTTGGATTTTGACGTCACAAGCTAAACAATGCTTGATAAGTCATAAAGTACGTACAAGAACTTAAAATCAAATTTCCTCATAAAGAAATTCAATTTTATTCCAATGTATTCTACCTTAAAAAGAAGAAATGGCTTTGTTTACATAGAAGACAAAGTCAAGCACAC
Organism: Mallotus repandus; assembly: GCA_949671775.1. Taxonomy (NCBI): domain Eukaryota; kingdom Viridiplantae; phylum Streptophyta; class Magnoliopsida; order Malpighiales; family Euphorbiaceae; genus Mallotus; species Mallotus repandus. The sequence continues at coordinate 7,679 of CATIWM010204650.1, read as the reverse complement.
ATGCCTATTCTAGATAGTAAAACATGGGATTATAACTATTCTTTATAGCCATTATTTTGCAAATATAACATCAATGGTATTAATCACTTTCTAGCATATATGTTAGCCATAAATGAGTAACCCCATGGGTTATTATATTAAAAAAACTTTTAATAAGTTATTAGATTGTTTTAGTAGTTTAAAAAATGTTTTAGGTTATACAAAGGGTGTTATTGCTTGCATTAACACTCTTCGTAATTTTTCAAAATTAAAAAAAAAAGCATTAGGTGCTGAATTAGTTATTGGCACATTTTCCACTTGATTTGATGATGTAAACATAATTCTTTGGGCCTCCACTTGTCCTTCATTGATTAGAATTGTATTTTTATATTGGGCCTTCCATATGTCTTGAATGAGTCCAATTAAAGCCTCTTGCAACTTCCTTGATTTTGATCTTGTCATTGGGCCTTCTTGGACTTTGAATGCATCATTTCTCACTTAGAAGTTATTGGGCCATGAACTTGGGCTTGGATTCACGTCATTCCCCCTTTCTTCAAGTGGATTCATCCTCGAATCATTTCCTTCATCGTCACCTGCATCAAATAAAGAAAAGTCACTAACATTGCCTACTCACTAGGTAGTTCTAGTTTATAGGCATTGTTGTTAATGCATTATAGCACTTTGAAAGGACCATCTCCTCTTGGCATTAGCTTGGATTTCCTTTAATTAGGAAACCTTTCTTTCTTTAAGCCCACACCCAATCTCTGAGTTCAAATATGACTTCCTTCCTTCCTTTGTTGTGTTGCTTTTCATATTGGAGTGTTTTCTTCTCAATTTGTGCACAAACTTTCTTATGCAAATATTTAACAAATTCAGCTCTTTGCTTCCCTTCTAAATTCACTTTCTCCATTGGAAATGGTAATAGGTCCAATGGTGTTAAAGGATTAAACCCATATACAACTTCAAATGGCGAATGGTTGGTGTACCATGACACTCCTATTGTAGGCAAATTCAGCATGTGGCAAGCATTCTTCCCAATGTTTCATGTTATTTTTTATGACAGCCCTCAATAGTGTTGATAGAGTTCTATTGATGACCTCCATTTGTTCATCTATTTGTGGATGACAAGTTGTGGAGTATAAGAGTTTAGCTCCCATCTTTCCCCATAAGGTCTTCCAAAAGTGGCTTAGGAACTTGACATCATGATCACTAACAATTGTTCTTGCAACTCTATGTAGCCTAACAATCTCCTTAAAGAAGAGATTTGTAATATAAGTTGCATTATTCATTTTATGACATGGAATGAAATGTGCCATCTTGCTAAACCTGTCAACAACAACAAAAATAGAATCTCTCCCCCCCTTTGACCTAGGTAATCCCAAAACAAAGTCCATGGAAATGTCTACCCAAGGTTCATTTGGTATAGGAAGAGATGTATACAAACCATGAGGCATTGCTTTGGATTTGGCTTGTTTGTAAGTGATGCACTTTTCACAAATTCTCTCAACATCCCTTTTCATGTGTGGCTAAAAGAAATGGTCACTTAACACATTTAATGTCTTTTTAATCCCAAAATGCCCCATTAAACCCCTATTATGTGTCTCTCTCATAAGTAACTCTCTTAAAGAACTTTGTGGCACACACAATTTATTTTCTCTAAATTAAAAACCCTCAAATATGTAAAATTTGTCAAAACCTCCTTTCTCACATACCCTATAAACATTAGCAAAATCATGGTCATTAGGATAAAGATCTTTTATATACTCAAATCCTAATAACTTTGCATCAAGTTTAGAGATTAAGGCATACCTTCTTGACAAAGCATCGACTACCACATTCTCTTTACCTTTCTTGTACTTGATGATGTATGGAAAGGATTCAATGAATTCCACCCACTTAGCATGTCTCTTGCTTAGCTTGTCATGTCCTTTGAGGTACTTCTAGGACTCATGATCGATGTGAATTATGAACTCCTTATAGCTAAGGTATTGTTGCCAAGTTTTCAACACTCTTACCAATTCATAGAACTCTTTGTCATATATAGGGTAGTTTAGACTTGCTCTATTTAGCTTCTTACTAAACTATGCAACGGGGTTGCCTTCTTGCATTAAGACTCCACCAATACCTATGCCACTTGCATCACTCTCAATTTTAAAAGGTTTAGTAAAATTAGGCAAATATAATAAAGGTGTAGAACTTAGTTTGTCTTTTAGCAAGTTAAAAGGCTCATTTTGCTCTTTTCCCCATTTAAAACTAACATTCTTTTTGATGCATTCAGTTAATGGTGCAACTATATTAGAAAAATATTTAATGAATCTCCTATAAAAATTAGCTAAACCATGAAAACTTCTTACATCACTAACACTTGTGGGTGTTGGTCAATCTCTAATGACTTTTACCTTTCCTTGATCAACATGAATGCCTTTTTCATTAACAACGTAGCCAAGAAAAGTAACTTCATTAGTGCAAACTGTGCATTTCTTTAGATTAGCATACAACTTTTCTTTGTTAAGCACATTAAAAACACAATGCAAATGTTGTACATGCTCATATAAATTTTTGCTATAAACCAAAATATCATCAAAATAAACAACAATAAATTTCCAATTGAAATCTCTCAAAACATAATTCATTAACCTCATGAAAGTGTTAGGTGCATTAATCAAACCGAAAGGCATTACTAACCACTCCTATAAACCATGTTCAGTTTTAAATGCTATTTTCCATTCATCTCCTTCTTTCATTCTTATTTGATGATAAAACTAGATTTTAAATCAATTTCTGAAAACAAACATGAACCATGCAATTCATCCAACATGTCATCTAGCCTAGGAATAGGATGTCTATACTTCACTATGATTTTGTTAATGGCACGACAATCAACACACATTCTCCAAGTTCCATCCTTTTTAGGCACAAGTAGGACTGGCACCGCGCATGGACTTATGCTTTCACAAACATAACCCTTCTCTATAAGCTCACTCACTTACTTTTGGATCTCCTTGGTTTCCTCTGGATTGGTTCTATATGCTGGTCTATTTGGAAAGCTAGATCCAAGTATGAAGTCTATTTTGTGCTCAACTTCTCTTTTAGGTGGCAAGCTATTTGGAATTTCTTCCAAAAAAAAATCTTCATAAACCTGCAAAAGATCAACAATAACACTAGGCATATTTTGGGTTATTTTGTTAGAAATAAGAAAAATCTCCTTGTACATAAGTACAAGTATGGATTGTTTTAAGGTCAAGGATTCCTTCACATCACTCATTTTAGCATACACACTCATTTTTCTTTCATTTATTTATGCCTTGTTGTCTCTCACTTTAGATTGCCTATTTTGGCCATATTGAAAGGAATTTTTAGGTTCACTCAACTCACATTTTTCTTCTTTCTCAAGGTTTTCCCTTCTTAAAAAAATTCCCTAATGAAGATTGTAACTCTTTATATTGTTGCTTGATGTTCATTTTGTCTTCAAAAATTTCTTTTGGAGATAATGGTCCAAGGTTATACCTTTTTCCATCCATTGTTAAAAAATACCTATTTTTGAAACCATCATGATTTACCTTCCTATCATATTGCCAAGGCCTTCTCAATAACATATAGGCTGCATACATTGGTACAACATTACACAATACCTTATCCTTATATCTACCAATTGAAAAAGAAACTAAAACTTGTCTATTTACCTTCACCAAACCACTATCATTAAACCATTGCAATTTGTATGGTTTTGGATGCTTAATAAGGGGCAATTTCAATTTCTCCACTAGCAAAGTACTTGCCACATTAGCATAACTTCCACCATCTACAATCATATTGCATAATTTATTAGAAATCAAATAATGAGTATGAAGTAACTTTTCCCTTTGCTCCCTATGATCATCATGTTTATTTTGCAAACTCAATATTCTTCTAGAGGTGGTATTTCATAATTTATTAGAAATCAAACAATGAGTATGAAATAAATTTTCCCTTTGCTCCCTATGATCATCATGTTTATTTTGCAAACTCAATATTCTTTGTACGACTAGGTTGTCACCCTTGGCACATTCAACATTGCTACAATCTTCTAGAGGTGGTATTTTATCATCACTCTCCCTCTCACTTTCTGATTCAATATCACCATGCCTCACGATCATAGTTTTCCTATTTGGACACTCCCTAGCAATAAGCCCATGTCCCAAACATTTGTAGCATCTAATTCCTCTAGTTTGGATTGGTTGATTCTCAACCTTTCCCTTATTACCCAAGTCAATTTTATTTTTATTTTCCTCCACTTTTGACTTAGTAATAAGTTTATCATCCTTTTTCCCCTAAGAGTTTTTCCAAGAAGAAGAACTTGGTTTGGAATCATACCTCTTTCCTTTGAGTTGCTTCTCTACCTTCATGGCCAAATTTACCATTTCTTCAATCTCCATATAATGGTGTAACTCTATAACATCAGCTATGTTTTTGTTTAGTCCCCTCAAAAATCTTGCAAAGGTGGCTTCTCTATCCTCCTCCACATTGGCTATCTCCTTATGGTACTCCTCCATGCTCATGGATCCTTAAGTCAATATTTATAGCCTTTGATGAATTTCTCTATAGTAGTGGCTAGGAATAAATCTCCTCCTCATGATTTGTTTCATCTCCCTCCAAGACTCCGCAGGTCTTTCTCTATATCTTTATTTTTCCTTGCAAAATTGATACCACCACACAATAGCATAATCACAAAAGTCAACACTAATAAGCTTTACCTTTTTATCCTCCAAATAGTTGTGACATTCGAAGATAAGGTCTACTTTTCTCTCCCATTCAAGGTACATATTAGGATCATTTCTCCTTTGGAATGAAGGTTTCTTCATTTTGATACTTCCAATGTTGCAATCTACCTCTTCCACACAGCCTCTCCTAGCTTGCCTCCTAGGACGTCTAACAAAAGAGATTTAGTCACCCTCTAGATCATCTTCTCCATCATACTCCTATTGCTCAATTGGCGGTTGCCTCCTTTGTCTAGGCACTCCATGCATTTGATTAAAGAGATCATCATGCCTTTCGAAATTTTTATTGACTCCCTCCATCATCCTGAACATTCTTTCAAATTTTTGTTGCATTGCCTGTAACATTAGGTCATTTGATGATGATGACATGATTATAAACTGATAACTTTTTTTGTAAAAATGGTCATTAGGTCATTTGATGATGATGACCTGGTTTGATAGTCTATGTGTTTTGATTATAACTTGAGCTATAGAGCTCTAAATTGAGTGTTCTTTGATTCATTGAAAACTTAAAAGAGTCTTCAAAAACTTTTTCTCTTTAAGCCTGAGCGAAATAAGATAGTAAGTTAGACTAATAAAAAGAAACATTTTGATGCTCACTCTATTCTTGTATAGAGACCTGGTTGTGTTCAGGTGCTTATATCTCACTCTATAGTTCTTTAAATTAAGTGAATTTTTTCATAAATTCATCACAAATATATATTTAATACTGATTCAAATTTGGGCTTCAAATTCATTCTCTACAGGTTTGGGAAATTTTCTAAGTTAGGACTGTAAACAGCCCTTTTAGAGTTAAATGGGCAGAATAGTGAAATTAAGTTGTTTTGCATTCTATGCACACCATTTGGGGGCTGCATGATAGGAAATCATATGGGATTATTTTATTGATGATTTTTAAATGAAATTTCATGTTTTAGGTACTGGAAAAGGAAAGGAAAGTGGTGGTGCAAACTTAACCAAAACGGTGAACCGGTTGTGCTTATTTTGGAAAGCTATTTTGTGAGTAGTTATTCAAGCCTTTTAAGCCTTTTTATAATAGCTATAAAATGAGTATTTTAGTGATGTTTAAATGAGCCTGGATTGATGTATTTAAATGATTTTAATTTAGCTTGTTATACTTGAATTATATAAGTTAATTTTAAGCTTTAAAGGTTTCAAGTATACAAATTAAATGTCTTAAATCTATATGCTTTGTTTTGTGATCATAATTGAGATTATTTTTATTACTTGGAAATTGAAATGAGCATATGCTCAACCTGATTTCACTTCTTTGAACTATGATGAATATTGATTGATTTCGAATGGTTATTAAACCATAAATGTGATAATGTTGTTTTGATTGATTATTTGGTGAAAATGGTATTGGCTATGTGTGTTACCACCCTAAATGAGTTGTTTAATGTGTTGAGATGATATATGCACATTTGAAGTCATGTTGGTTGTTATTGCGCAATAAACAACAGGGCACTTGATTGCATGGCGGTGAAGGAAGAAGGGTTGTTCCGTGCTAATGTAGTCGAAGGGTTAGCCTTCAAGTGTGCCTAGAGATTGAATTGGTGATGGCCTGTAAGTTGTGGCCTGGTTGTGATGCTTGTTTAGGGATGGTTAATACATGTGAAAGGTTATATTAATGTTTGTAAAGGCATGTGTTTTTCTTGACTAAACTTTGTATAAGTTTCAAAGTAAGAATGGCTTTGATATTTTAAGTCGATTACAATTTGATTTTAATTACTTATTATGCTGATTTGAGATAATTATTATATTTGGTTTAGACAAATTGTTTTATGCTTAGAATAGCTATTCATTAAGTATTTTTGTACTCATTTTACTCTGTTTTATAAACGTTTTCAGATAACAGGGCTTGATAGTGGGTGGATTGAGCTAAGAGAGGGTGTATAGAAGTTCAGATTAAGGTTGGCCAACATCCTCGTTAGAGAAGCCTAGTATTTCTGTTTCTTAATTATGTTTATATAAGTATTGTAAAAGGATATATTCTTAAGTCAAATAGTGGTGGCTAGGCTTTGTGTAAAGCATCAATGTATAAAAATGATTTATATTGCTTATTAATGTTTACTCTACCATGTCTTTGGTTTGCAAAGATTAATATTAATCTAGTTATAAAAATGTGATTTTCCTATGTTACCTAATAATCTTATATTATAGTTATCAATCATAAATTCATCAAATTACAGGAAGGTTTTCTCATTTTCAATTACATGATTACATCAAGCTTATTTTATTTCTTTTAACTAATATAATTATAATTAATATATAATTTGATTAAATTAAATCCTTTGTTGAATGGTTGGTTTTAAAAGTCCATCTCGGGCTACGTGAGACAAGGTGTGACAGGATATATGAAACGACCATTCTTCTTCTGTAACCTATTTTTATTTTATTTTATGGGTTTTTGGTAAATCAACGGTTTTAGATTTATGTGATACCGAATCGACCAATTCATATCGATTCGCTTCGATGTGATCGATTCTCCTACAATTAATGTAGATTTTTGATTCATTCACAGATTCGACTTGTTTTCATGGTTAATCAAGTCGACTCATGTGATTCGACTCGTGACTCGAACGAGTCTAACAATAATGCTTGGTGCTAGTAATTTGCAATTTTTACTTTTGATTCAAAAGGTCATAAGAAAAGCATAAACAAGCAAGGCATGGGAAAGGTAAGGAATAATGCAAAATGGTGATGAGGTGAGTGATCTCACTAAAGAATATAGTGCTCTTTTCTCTATTCATTTGCATGAGGAGGGTATGGAATTTCGGTCCCTTTTAAAGCAAAACTTATTTTGTCTAAATTCTTTGAGGATAATGTTTTGTATGACATATGGGTTAATGAATATATTGTTATTTTATATGATCAATTGGGATGGACTAAGTTTATTAAAATGAAACATGACACTTTCTTTGAACTCAAACTTGAATTCTA
>CATIWM010204583.1:0-14356 GCA_949671775.1 Mallotus repandus | reverse complement strand
GTTTTGGTTGATTTGGTTAATAATGAGTTGATATAGTTATTTTCTAGTTGGTTTGGTTGTTTGGTTGATGGGTTGCTTGGTAGCTAAGTTATTTTGGGTTGCTTGGTGGTTGAGTTGTTTTGGTTACTAAGTACATATGATTTCTTAAGGTTGATTTAAGTTGATAAAAGTATAAGGTTGCTAGGTCTACTAAGGGTTACCAAGAGTATATGGTTGCTTAAGTTGATAATGGTTGATAAAGGCTGCTGGAGAAAGAGGAAAAAGATGACAGGGCAGGTTCATATATGTAAAAGACGGGGCTACAAGGAGTGAAGATCTGTGATTTTGGCAAATATCCATTTTGGTCCCTGAATTCTTTTTTCTCCGTTAACCACTCAAACAACCTCCGATCAACATGAAATTTTAACCACAAATATTAATCGATGTCCTCTATGTATTGGTGGAGTCCATTTTAGTAAAAAATTCATAGAAAATTCAAATTTTACTTCAAAAATTTAGCCTAAGTTGTCAGAGTTTGTTTCCCATCATCTCAAGAGTTCATTTAGCCAAAATTTAGCCTCAAGAGTCATTAAATGCCATTTAGCCAAAGCTACCACTGGTAGTTTGTTTCCCATCATCTCAGGAGTCTGTAGATGCCAGCCTCACATCCGATCTCCAAAACGAGAATATTCTGTGAATTTTTTCGGTAATATTCCTTTTATTTTTTTATTCCTTTATTCTGTATCTATTTTAGAATATTTGAGGCTATAATTTTGTTCTATTAATTGTTGTGAATACATTGATATATTTGGTTTGGTCGGGTAATGTGTTTCCGGTGAAAAATATGACGAGTCCCACCCGAATTCCAATGATGAACAGTAACCAATTCGAAAATTATGAAATTATTTTTAATAAATAATATAAATTGTGGCGACCAATTTCTATGATTGGAGTTTGATCTAATTCCTTACGGATTGTTAGATATAAATTTTATAATTGTTATGGTGGAAATTATTTTATTTCCATTTAAATTAGTTTAATTCGTCGGAAATATTCTTGAGCCTAAAACTTAATCATTTTTAGTGTTCGTACGGTTATTTTGATAATTTCTTAATTTTATAATTTTTATAAGATTTTTAAGAGTTTATTTAAAACTATTTATTGAATAAATATTATTTATTTTAGAGAGTTCGGGATCATGAGGTGCAGAGCATAGGCAGTCGAGGATGCGTCGACCAGCATGTTCCACCTATGAGTTAATTTTATAAAATATTTGTTGAAGAAATTGCATGAATTAAACAAATCATATATTTTTAATTGGTTAAATGTTGTTAAGACTTCGAGAAAATGTTTTAATTTATGTTTATGTTATTTTATGATTTTTGTGATATAAATATGTTTGGAGAAAATGGTAGAACATGCCACTTGACGGGTGTCACCAGGACTATGTGCGCACTAATGTTGATTTATGAGTTGACTATTGATTGATTGTGAGCTCTAACTGAGTGAGACTCTCTTGGCAGGTTTATGGTTGAGCTCTGGTTGAGTAAGACTCTCTAGGCAGGTATATGGTCATTTATTGGTTTGACCTTGGTCAAGCTTGCTCTATGAGCACCAGTAAATAATTGGAGTAAGAGACCGACTGTGGTTGGACCCTGGTTGAGTTTGTTCTTTGGGACCGGTAGTCATTTGGATTTAAGAGAGCTGAAAGGCTAATAGAATTAAGGTTTAGGGTTCTACCATGATTTCCAGTAAAGGTTTTATTATAAAATATTATTTTTGTGTAATCTATTTTATATTAAAGAGATTTATATATTCTGGAAAAGTATTTTTACAAAAAATTAATTTTAGCAAAATAAAGGATTTTTTAATATTTATTTATTTAATGGATTTAAAGGTTTTAAAACCAACATGCATTTTATAATATTAATTCACTTAGTGAGGTTTGATTCCCCTCTATCTTATTTTTCTAAGACATCACAAACAGTCTGTCACTTATCATCGACTGCATCGGGTTTCTTCTTCTTCAACTATTTTATGTATGCTTAATTATTGTGTATTTGAATTCTAGATACCGAAGTAGTTAGATCACTTGTATAATGTTAATTGTGATTTAATACTTTTGAGTATTGTCTTGAGGATTGTGGTTGATTATGGTATTGTTGGTGAAGTAGTGGTGAATGAAAATTATATTAGGAGTGTTATTTGTATTTTTTAGCTTTTGATTTTGTCCCGGTGCAGAGGAAACTCTACCAAATTTTCATTAAGATTTTAATATTTGTAATTTCTATTGTAAAAAAATTTCTAAGGTTCTTACTACGTGTTTCAAAAGCTTCACATTTTTCCATTCCTTATTGTCAGTCACGTGGCCTTGGGATTCGGGTTGTGACATAAATGAACAGAAAAGTAGCATAAACGAAGGAAAAAGTATATTGAATGACACTTTATTAAATATGAATAAATGTTATATATTTATATTTTTGAGGGTATGATGGGCTAAACATAATGTTATCTCCTACTAGAATCTTTCAAGGTGCTCTCCCTAACTCCTGAATAGTTTCAATAAAATTAATGTTTTCATAACTACTAGTATCTTGGTAGTCTAACAACATGTTATTATGTAACCATTCATCATTAGCAACCTTGGGAATCAGATAAAAATGCCTCTCAACTAACGCAATTCTTGTATCACCACTTTCTAACAATTCATTACATTCCTCATTGCCCTCATCCCCTTCACCAAATATTGGTACATCTCCAATGATTGCATCTTCATCTTCACCATCATCAACGTCAATGAATAAGACCTCTTCATAATACTCTTCCTCCTTCTCATTGTCACTAACCTCCCCATTTGAATTTCTGTGGCAATTATTATCTTGCTGGATTGGATTGACTCAATTCTAATTACCTATTAAAGTGACTATCATGTCTATTACTTGTTCCATCATCTACTCAAATTGCTTGTCCACAATATGGGCAACTTGTTGCTCCATTTCATGACCATTGATGTCATTAATGTGTTGTTGTCTCCTCGACGACGGCATAATTTCAAGGAACAAAATAAGCTCTAATTATGGCTATGCACAAGTCCTAGAGAAACCAAATTGTCCCAACAAATTGAACCGAAATTCTCCAAAACTAAAAATTTTCATTGATTGTTTGACTTTCTCCAAACCGAACCATCCCAAAAAAAATTTTGGAGCAGATTTAGAGGTTATAAGTTCTCCGAACCAAGAACCGAACTGAACCTTCCCAAACTATACTGAACCAAAGAACCAAATTCAGAACCGATAGTGTGTGTATATATACACTAATAATAATAGTAATTATTATTATTATTTTTTATGATATATTATAAAATTGATAAGTAATGCATGATAGCAATAGAAATCTGAAATTATGTGTTACAAATAAAATTTAGTACCATTTTAAATAATCTATTATTAAATTTTAACTTAGCATATAATATTTGAAATTTTAAATATTAATTAATTGTTTGAAATAAAATAAATACACTCATCAATTGAATATGTTTTTAGTTAATTTTCAATACATGTTTAATCATAAAATAAAATTTAAATTTATTAAATTATTAAAATATAAATATTAATGTAAAATTAAAAAAGGAAATTTATAAAAAAGTACTATTATTAAATTTAATATATTTAATATAATATAAAATAAAAATATTTCTTTATTATTATGAATTTGTCAAATATTAATTTTAAATATATAAATTAAAAATTAATATAAATCTCTGAATTTTTATTTTGCTTCGAACCAATTTGGATTCTCCATTTGCTTTAAATTTTCAAAGCAATTTGGGATGGAAATTTAAAATTTTGGTGGCAGGTCCGAAGAATTGTTTTTTGAATTCTTTGACTTTTGGGTCAGGTTCGGAGAACTTGCACTCTCCAGACTGCTCCGACTCGTGCACGACCCTAGCTCTATTACCAACTAATGTAGTGAAGCTTCAATGAAATAAAATAAAGCAAAAAGATAAAAAGAGATAGATATTGTAGTCTGTTGATTTCCGCACAAATATTGGAAAACAATCTTCTAAAATTTGTTGATTCACAAAGAATACCAGAAAGTAGATATCAAATATTCGTTGATTCCGAAGAATACCAAAAATTGGAGAATAAGAGAAGAGCAAATTACATTTACCTCCCTAAAGTTTGACCTAATTCACACTCTACTCCTCCTTGTTTGAAAATTGAATTTTCACATCCCTTAATTTTAGTTCCATCAACACTTTAACCCTTTCATTAAATTTTTCGTTAGTATCTTAATGAATAAGGCATTTTACTCCTCTATTTCATAGAACCTAAATATTTTACCCTCTATGTTTTATAAAAACTAACACTTTAATCTTTTTTATTTTAATAAAATAAAAAATTGTTGTTATTTTTAAATTATTTTAAATTTAAAATTATAATTTTTACTAAATTTTCAATAGTTACACATGTCCTGATCAACATTTCAAAGTTAAAAAATTAAATTATAATTTTAATAAATTCATTAATTTTTATTAGTTTTATTTTTTATTTATTTTTTATGTTTGATTTCATTAATTTTACCTTCTTTTAAGGTAATTCATTTTATATATTACTTTAGTTTTAGAAAATACTAATTTTAAATGGAACAAAATTAATAAAATTAAGTAAAAGAATGAATATAAAATAAATTTAAGAATATTTATAGATTTATTAAAACTACAATTTGACTTTTGAGTTAGTGTGTGTTTTTGTATAATACAAAAAAATATATTGATAGTGATATGTGTAAATGTTTAAAATTTAGTTAGTATTGAAATTTTAAATTTTAAATAATTAAAAAAATTGAAGCACTAAATTATTTTATTTTGTTATAACTTAGGGATCAAACTGTTTTATTTTTATAAATAGATGGAGCTAAATGTATTTTGATATAAAAAACCTAACAAAAAAACTAATAGATGGACTTAAATATTGATGGAATTAAAACTGAAGAATGTAAACGTTTGATTTTAAAATAAGAGGAAAGAGAGTGTGAATTAGGTCAAACCTCAGGTAGATAAATGTAATTTGCTTACAAGAGAATTATGTCTCTTAGAGAATTTTATTGAAGCAAAAACTACTCATGAAGTTCAAGCCTACCAATCCCCATTTAATTGGGAAAGAAAATAGAGGGAAACCCAACTAGGGTAGGAAAATGAAATCCCAACTAATGTAGGAAAGTCATATCCTTACTAGAAAAGAAAATTAACATAATGTTAAAATAAGAATAGAAATCAATTCCTAATAATAATAATAATAATAATATGAAAAAAAAATATGTTTTCTATCCATTATTCGGTAAACTCATTCCAAGAACTTGAAGATTTGCTGCTTTGTATTACTCTGAATGTACTATGGTTAACTATTAAATTTGTAACATATAAATATATATTTTATTCTTATTAATTAAGTATTATGTATAACAAATTTAATTGTTGAATGCAATCTACCTGGAGTAAGCAACAATGTACCTGATAATATAGTCTGAACTCGAGAAACTTCGGTTTTCTTTTATTTCATTTTTAGATGTCCACACTTTTTGCCGCTCACAGAACACGTGTCTCTTTTATTTGGTTAGCCATGATCATTTTCTTTAAATTAGAGCAACCTGATCAGTAGAACACAACAACATTAACAAATGTGAAAGAGAGATATGGGTAGTCAAGAACAAGAAGTGATATTGTTGGGTACTTGGTTTAGCCCATATGCACACAGAGTGCATGTTGCACTGAAGTTGAAGGGAATCCAGTATCAATATTTGGAAGAAGACATTTATAATAAGAGTCCTCTCCTCCTACAGCACAACCCAGTTATCAAAAAGATTCCTGTCCTTGTTCATGATGGGAGAGCCATTTTTGATTCACTTGCTATTATTGAGTACATTGATGAGAAATGGAACCATAGCCCTAGGTTCATTCCTCAAGATCCTTATGAGAAAGCCATGGCTCGAGTTTGAGCTGATTTCATTGAAGAAAAGGTATATATATATTTTTTTCCATTTTCTGAAGAAAATGAGGCAAGTGCGCATGTGACTTTTTTTTTCTTGACAAGAAATAAAATTTTCATTTTACTGACGAATATGTTCTTGTTTTGCCAGTTGCATAAAGCTATAAGAAGAGCAATGGTGTTTGAAGGAAAGAGAAAAGAGAAAGAAGTGAATCATGCAAAAGAGGCTCTACAGGCATTAGATGATATGCTCAAAGGCAAGAAGTTCTTTGGAGGAGATTCAATTGGGTTCCTGGACATTGCATTTGGATGGGTTGTAGTTTGGTTACAAGTTTATGAAAAAGTTGGAGCTTCTAAAGTGTTTGAAAGTGATCAATATCCACTCTTGGATAAGTGGGTTCAGAAATTTATGTCGCAACAAGTCATTAGAGAGACTCTGCCTTCAAAGGAAGAATTGATACCTTTTTTCCAGAGTTATCGGATGGCTGCAATAGGAAGTAAACAGTGAAAATTTAATAATGTGTGGATTTTAATGAATAATATGTCTCTACGTCTATGTCCAATTGAGGTTAAGGCTGTAACCATAACATCACATCACATCACATGTGAGAATCTCCATACACAGGGAATCAACAGTCCATGCACGTAATAGCTAAAATTTAATATGATATTCTTAGATTTTGAGTTTAAATTTTATTTTTTTATGTGCCTATAGTCATAGTTTCTATATAATTACGTATTAGAGAAACCTAATGTTGTGGTCACATGTTCTACATGCCAATAGAGAAAATTGTTCTTCTGTTAATCAAATGATTCTTGCAGCCTATCAGAAAAAAATAAAATAAATCGGACCACCAAACATCATTATACTAATTTGATTAAATAATTCACTTTGTTAACTATGTTCTATAGAAAATATTTGTTGATTTATTTATTATTACAGTCTCTTTCTGAGAAATCCAACTTGACTTGTATGATTGTGTGCTATTTTGTTGAAACGCAAATAATATAATTATATCGCTACAACTTCAATATTATATTCATCCCAACTCCAGCGTGCAGATAAAATGGTGGGATTTTTAATCCTATGAAATTAAAGATTTTAATTTTGAAATTTCTATTTATATTATAAGGATTAATTTTTTTAGATACTGCATATGGTTTGTGTAAATTTGATAACCAGCAAATGAAAAAAGGGTTATTTCTCTGTAATTTTTTCAGAATATTTTCGATAAAAAATTTTGTGGTTGACCATATTTGTATTGTCTCATCGAATCAAAAAAGTCAAAATATGAGCATTGATATAGATTTTTTTTTTTACAATTACCAGATATTTTGATACTCTATTAGATGCGAAATTAATTTTTATTCACATCTCACAGTCACATTAGTCTAATTTAATTTAATCTGATGAATTGTGAAAAAAAAATTAATCTAATGAGAATTTCAATATAAAATCTTTTACTATATAATGTCTTGCTTTTTTTTTTTTAACAATAAATTTTATTAACAACTCTAAAAGCCCAAAGATATGAGATTACAAGATTACATCTAAAGCAGAAAGAACATTACACATCTATGATGGATTATACAAAGGATCATATGCATTCTTTAAAACCCAATTTGCAGATTCGTTTGCAGTTCTATTAAGATAAGTAAAGGCAAAGTTTTGCTCTCCCTTAATTTCAAAAATAACATGGTTGGACTCCTTTGCCTTCGCAACCACAGCGCCTGCCAACAAAGGTAATGCTTCTCCTAAGAAAGCTAACAGAGAAGATCTCACGAAATAGAATCCATCAATAAGCATGCCATATTTATGGGTTAAATATTTTGGTGGTCACCATACTTTACATTTAATTCATTTTGGATACTAAAGTTCAATTGATTTCGTTTTAGTAACCAAACTTCGATTTAAGTGTCATTGGCCGATCACCTTATAACGTTTTGTTGATGTGGCAATTGGACTTGGAAACATCAGCATGTCAACTTAGCACCTCATATTGGTAACTGAAATGAAACAAATTAAAATTTAGTATCTAAAATGAAATGAATGTATAATTGGGTGACCATCAATATATTTAATCCTTACAAATAATTAATAATTTTTTTATCTTCTAATTATAATAAGCATCATATTATATATTTATAATAATATAATTTAATCTCATTATTAATATAATATAATATAAATTATTAGAAATTTATTAATAATTTAATAATATTATAAATTTATTATTATTTTAATTTTATAATTATAATAATAATTATTATTATATATACAACATTAAACTAGAAGGTCATCCCTTATGACTCATTATTAACCTATATTTTGATAATGACATCATATTTATACAATTTGATACATGAATTTTTATTTTTATTTTTTTTGTAATTTTTTGAACTCAATGAATAGGCACTTTTTTGATAAACAAATAAATAAATGTTCAAATTTTTTATAAATCAACTTTTGATTTAATAAATTATATAGTTTATGCTTATGTTTAAATTATATATCTGATATTAATTAAAGGTGATAGAAACATAACTATATTTTAAATTTTATTGGTAGAAAATAGTTAACTCTTATTGACATTTAATTTAATATTACTTTTGTCAGTAAATTCTCTATTTTCATTTTGATATGGTTGATTAATGGGTTAAATATGATTTTTTTAATACAGGTCAAGTAAATTTCTTGACATGGTTAATTAATTGGTTAAATATATTTGTGGTCACCTAACTTTGCACTTATTTTATTTTCGATATCAAACTTCAATTGATTATTTCAGTCACCAATCTGAATTGGCATGCTGACATGGTGAATATTCTTTGAATAGGAAAAATCTATTATTTGGTCCCCCAACTTATCAGATTTTTTGCAATTGGTCCCTTGTCTTCTATTTTGAAGAATTGAGTCCCCCAACTTTTATTTTTTTTAATTTCATCCTTTTTTTCACTCAGAATGCCAAATTGAAGTTGTTGTCGTCTTCTATTGAGTTATAAAAACACATCTCAGCCAATTATTAGTTGTGAACTTGATCATTTGAACTTAATTTCACTGTTGATTGTGAGCTACATCAAGTTGTTAATGCAAATTGTTTGTCTTTGACAATTGGTTTAGACATGCTTTTTGTTCATATGTGCTTTTATAACTCAACAGAAGCGATAACATCTTTAATTTGACATTCTGAGTGAAAAAAGGATAAAAATAAAAAAATTAAAATTGGGGGCCGGGACTCAATTCTTTAAAATAGAAGATAAGGTACCAATTGCAAAAAACCCGATAAGTTGGGGAACCAAATAATGGGTTTGTCCCTTTGAATATTCCAAGACCAATTACCACATCAGCAAAATGTCATCAGGTGACTAGCCAATGACACTTAAATCAAAGTTTGGTTACCAAAACGAAATCAATTGAACTTTAGTATCCAAAATGAAATAAGTGTAAAGTTTGGTGACCACCTGCACAACAACTACCATAGATGCCATCGAAGAAAAAACTTTAAAGCTCGTGTCCGTGTTGGTTGTTCAGGCACCTGGAAGAGTAACGCTCCAAGTAGTTTGTGCCCTAAAGTCTCAACCATTGCTCATCTAATAAGAAGATGAAGGAACGTCCAGCTGCAAATTCCAATAATTGATAGCCTTATTCAAAACGTCAATGGGAATGGACTCCTTTCCTTGAATGCCAAAGAAGTTGAGACAACATATAATGCATATGAACCAAAAATGTCTTCTTAAGCCCAAAAAATCTCCATGAAATGAGAGCAAAATCATCATAAAGATGAGTGACAAAATGAACTTTTGATTTTAGATCTAAAAGAAGTTCTATTTATTGAAAGGAAAATAAGTAGTTTATAAGTAAAGTAAGTGCAGAAAACAAAGAAAAAAAACCAATTTCTGGCAAAAAGGGCTAGAAATTGGCCTTTCAAATGGACCAAACAAGGAAAGGAAAAAAGTACTAGGGAAGTATCTAGAGAGGAGAACTTAGTCTAAATATAATGGCTACATCTATATAATGTCTTGTTTGTACTCAATTCTAAATTTGGAATTAATTTCACCAAAAACTTAATAGCCTATAACTAATCTTAAAGCTCAACCCATATAAATTTTTAACGAAGGAAATTGAAAATTCTAGAATGTGTGATTCTGAATTTTACATTACAAACATGTGCTAAGGTAACATATACTCTAGATTCTGGATGTTTCTAAGAAGTTAAGGAAGAAGTAATGTAAAAATAACAAGATTAATGGCAAATAATTGATGAAGGCTAATGATTAGCTACCCTTAATTGATAAAATTGATGGAGAATTTGTGTATAAAAGCATGAAAGAGCAGCAGAGAAAAAAGAACACATAAACATATCCAATCATTTCAAACACTGGCATTAACAACATAACCAATAGTTTATCTGATATTTTTTCAAACTTTCCTATTCAAGTTTTGTTCCTGTTAAATTTACAAATATTTCCTCTTATAAAAATTTCCCGTTCTTCAATTGTACAAATTTCCTTTAAAAAGTATGATTTGTTGGACTATTTATTGATGTTGTCTAATTCACATTAGAATGTAAGCAAATAGTGGTAAATGAGCTCAGGAATCCACAAACTCTGATTACTAGTTAGTTTCTTCTTAAAAAAATAATTTTTCTGACATGCTTGTGCAAAATCAAACCCAATTTGCCAAAAATAGTGGTAACAATCTTTTGGAACGCCCTGTACAACTCATTCTAATGAGATGTCAAAGTTGAGAAGTGAAAAAGACATAATTGAGGTTGGTGATCCGATCAATTTACCAATAGAAATAGGTGAAAATGATTAGAAACAAATTGAAGGCTTGCTGCTTGATCAGGATCAAAATCAGAATGAACACCTTTTGGCTCAATAGGGCAAAATTTTGAAAATCTCAACGCTGCAACTATTATAGTAAAGGTACTAATGCTTAAGCTTGTTTTTATAAAAGGATTTAGACAAATGTAGAATTAAGCAAATTACATTTTACTCCTTGAGGTTTTACCTAATTAACACTTACCTTCTCTTGTTTAAAAGTTGAGCTTTTGCCTCCCTCAACTTTTATTTTATTAACATTTAAGGATTTTTATTAGGGTTAGGTCATTTCTTCAGTTAAGTGTTATATATAAAAAAAAAACTAAAATGCCTTTTTAAACAATAAAAAACTATAATTAACTATAAAACACTAATGATATGATTCATTAACCATATTATCAGTAAGTGAGAAATGGATGTATTTATTATTATTAAATATAAATGACTAAAATATTATTAATATTTTATAGTTAATTATAGATTTTTTACGGTTTTAAGGGCATTTTAGTCTTTTATAAAGCACTTAATGGAGAAAAATGACCTAATCCAAATGGAAGTTTTTAAATGTTAACAGAATAAAAACTGAGGCGAAAACTCTATTTTGAAACAAGAGGAATGTATGCATAAATTAAAACAAATCTTAGAGAGAAAAATATAATTTGCTCTTTAAAATGTAATGCTACATATGAATAGTTCTTTTCGGGCCTATGCAACAATTTCATGATGTTTTTCAAAACACATTATAAGAGATGTTAAACTCATTCACTAAGAAGCACACGGGTGGATGAGTTTAGCATCTCTTATAATGTACATTATAAGAGATGCTAAACAATTTCATGATACGGGACACGGATACGATATAACACGGACACCGTAATTTTTAAAATTTAAGGACACGACACGGGTGGTACACGTTATATATATATATATATATATATATATATATATATATAATCATTTAATTAATTATCTATCATTGTCATATATAAAGCAAACATAAAAAGTGTCCCGCCGTGTTCTAAAAGTGTTATATTATGTCCTCTACGTGTCCCAACCGTATCATTCCCGTATCCTAAAAATAATAAAATAACAAAATAATAGGACACGTGTCCAATCATGTCGGACACATGTCGAACACGTATCGGTGTCCAAAAAATATCCGACACAGATACTCCATCATATTTGAAGTGTCAGTCCTTTTTAGCTCATTCATCAAGATGAGTGAACAATTCGCCAGGCAGAATGTTCCTTCAAGAGTGGTAATTTCACCTTAGAAAGAATTTGTACAATCATCCACTGTGAGGCTTAATATGGTAATATGGTTTTTGTCAAAAAATTCAAGAAAAAATATTTTAGATAAGCCAAAAGAACTTTTGAACCAAACACATGAAATTATCAACACATTCATAACGTGCAACACCATGTCTTTTTTTTTTTTTTTTTTTAATTTGGTTAGCAATTAAAATAATCTCATCCTTAGAGCAACCTGATCAATGGAGCACAGCAACATTAACAAATGTAAAACAGGGAAATGGGCAGTCAAAAAGTGATAGTGTTGGGTACTTGGTTTAATCCATATGCAGATAGACTGCAATGGGCACTGAAGAAGAAGGGAATCCGGTATTAATATTTGGAAGAAGACATTAATAATAGGAATAATTATTAGAGGTTTTATTATAATTATTATTCCGTTATTTAAAAAATAATAATTAAAAATCTTCTCAATTTTAAATTCATCAAATAATTTTAGGTAGAGATTTTTGCACTCCCTCCATTTATAAATATATTCCATTTGAATTTTTATATTAGATACAATGACTTTAATAACCGTCAATCAAAAATTATATTTCTATCAACTTAAATTAATATTTTTAAAATATTTCTTTTAATTATTTTATTTTATATTAATTTTTCACAATATGTAATATTTTTAGTATTATATTCCACCATTTTATTAAGATAATAGAAACTTAAAATTAAATTCACAATTAAATTTTTTTAAATTATGTTGTATAATATCATTTTATTAAAAAATTTAATAGAAAACTTAAAATTAAATTCACCATTGAAAATTTTCTTACCTTATATAAACATTTGAAAAGTTAATACAATTAAAAATTAATATTTCACAACTAAATTCATAAAAAAATATAATTATTTTTTAATAAAATTTTAGCAATATAAGTTGAACTTAAAAATAAAATAATATAATAAATTAATAAAATTATAAATAGCTCTTATTTACATTGAAGTTATTAATTTTGACTATGTATACATAATTAAGTTAGCATTAATTGTTGTGGAAAATACACTTTTCATAATTTAATGAAATAATGAAATTTAATTATTTTCCTTAAATAATGAAATAATGAATTAAAGATAATTAAGTCATTTAAATTATGAATAAAGTCAAAGTGAAATGTAATTATCAAAGGAGGATTGCAAAAATCTCTACCCAATAATTTTTCCTCTCCAATAAAAAAGAGTTAGATGACATGAAAAAAACATTTTTTATCTTTAATACCTAATTAAATTCACAATACCATACCATATTTAATTAAATTTTTATTTTTAAAAAATTCATTCTCTTTTTTTATACTACTGTAATATTAAAAATAATAAAAAATAACTTAAATTAAATTACATTAAAAATTATAACTTCAAAGAAATATTTTTTTTCTTTTTGTTGAAAAAATTAACTTAAATAAAAAACATATTTATTCTGATTTTATTAAATATATATTATTATACAATACTTAATTAACTTCTTGTTTTCAATTTTTTGGAAAAATTAATTTACCTTTTTATACACTATTATAATATTTTAAAATATCAAAATTTTAAGCTATGATTTAATTAAACCAAATCAAATTAAATTAAAATTTAACAAAAAATTTCCATTAAAAATTAATAAGTTAAAAATATTTAATTTGATTGCATAAGTATTTATATTTTATTTTTAAGAATATTTTAAATTTTAATTTTAATTAAATTAAGTTCAAATTTAAAAATTAAGTATATTTTTGAAATTTTTATGACTGATGACTTTTTAACGTTTGACTAACATCACATTTCAAAAATATTCTTATACCTTTTTATGGAGGAAAAAATTATTTGATGAATCTAGAAGGTTTTTAGTTTGTTTTCTTTTTGAAAAGAACGGACGATTTAGTAATTATGATAAAATCTTAGTGGGAGTAAGAGTCCTCTCATCTTGCATCACAACCCAATAACCAAAAAGATTCCTGTCATTGTTCATGATGGGAGAGCTCTTTCCAGTCACTTGGTATTGTGGATTGATGAACAATAGACCCAGCCTCATGCCTCAAGATCCTAAGTCATGATTCCATTTTGGGCTGATTTCATGGAAGAAAGGAAAATTTACAGAATGATACTTTTTTTTCTATTTTATTTATAATCAATTATTATATTTTTTATATAAATTATAAACGTGTTTATTTTAATTTTTATGAGTGTCCCATTTTTATTTTTATTTTTATTTTTATTTTTTATGAGTGTTCATTTTATTTTTTTTTATTTTTTTATTTTTTCTTTATTTATTTTTT
>CATIWM010204488.1:0-16647 GCA_949671775.1 Mallotus repandus | reverse complement strand
TATTAACCGAATAGATAATAAGATGGATAGGCAATATATCAATAATGGAAGTTGTTGAATTATTCTAACTATTCTAATTAACTACTAATACACTAATTATTCTAAATATCAAAGTAAAGATGGTTTATTAGAACTACAATTTCAAATTAATCAATAAATCATAACAAAGAATGAATACATGCAATGATTGGAGAATATGACCTAAAATCCTTAAGTGCAACCGTCGTTGATCAAATAAGGGCATTTTCATCTAGAGTCTATAAGTACTTTTGTATCATTATAGAGATAGACAAAAACCATGAAGTTCCATGCCAATTCTTTAATCCCTCAAAGTGGATTTCTTGTTTCCAGGTACTTTCCTATCCTTTAAGTGAATTTAATTATTTTTCCACCAAATTACCCCAACTTTCATTGTGAATAATTTGACTAACACATCATATATGGTGATCAAGCATATATAATTCAATTAAACACTCAACTAAAATCAAATCATTCATGTACTATAAAGAAAATAAAGATGTAATTCATTGAGTCATTCTTCCTTGAAATTCTAACAAAAAAAGGACTTAGCCAAGATACATGATCAAAAAAAAAAAAAAAAGAAATAACAACATAGAAAAGGGAAAATAAGAGGAAAGACAAAACCCTTTTTACTAAGTCTTGATGTTCCTTCTTCTTGGCCTTTGTCTCTTTTTAATTCTTACAAGAAAGACTCTAATAAAAACTAAAATAAAAGGTAATGTCCAATAATCATCAAAAGTCCCCTTTTTCTAGCTCTTGTTGTCCTCCTCTTTATAGGCCTCACACTTGAAAAGGCATCACTTGATACGAAAAGTCACCTCCCTTTGCAAATGCTCTAACATTAAGGGCAATTGCGTCCATTTATATGGCTTTAACTGTCAAATGTTCCTTCATGAAACTTCTAGAGCTTTGTCTTATCTTTCCATAGCAACTTTAATCATCTAATTTTGATGTCTTTAGAAGATGTTATGATTGAAATACAAAAACTGCTCAATCCGGAATCTTCTAAGTGTTTTGCCCTTAAAATGAGTCTTGCCAAGTGTGACAACTCGTGACAGTCGCTCTTCGTAATGAGTCATGCCAAGTGTGATGACTCATGACAGGCTTCAATTCTCCAAAATTGATTCTTTTTGCTTTCCAACTTGTTCTAATCAACTCCAAGTCTTTTCCAAGCATGAATTGAGCCTAAAACATGTGTAAAAACCTACATAATAATCCATAAAGATAAAGAGGTGAATACAATAACCTAATAACAAAATAAACATACTACGCTTAAGAAAACTAAATATAGTTTGGACTAAACTACCACTAAATACTAAACATATTTGCATTATATCAGTCTCATGCCAATAGCATTGCTGAGACTTTCGGTGGTGGTGGAGTTGTTGCTGATGCCCCCACCGAGACTGTTATGATGATCTTTGGGGTTGATGTGCTACTACTACTCCCTGTAGTTTTGCAATGGTAGTCCAGGTGTTCCTTGCATTACGAGGTACTGGTCTAGGTGGTCCCTGCATCTACTGAGCCTATTGGCTACATCCCCTAGGACAATACTCATGTGAGTACCATCTACCTTTACTGCTTTGATGTTTTAGATCTACTGTTTACTGACTGCTTTGTTTATAGGTTCTTTAGGCCTGATGAGTCACTAGGCCTGATGAGTCACTACATCCACCACTCCATAAAGGCGTATATAAGTCTTTTACACTTTGGCTTATTTCCTATCCTAATTATGCAATGATATATATGTGTATGTTATGAATGCATGTATGCTAATGCATCCATGCTGTGATGATGTAGCTCAAGCATATGAGGCAGATGCAAGAAAAGGATGAGACCATCAATCATTTGGAGTCGGCGCGCTTGCAGGAGGTTGCTTACTACCAGAGTGAGATCCAGAGGTTGCGGCCCAAGCTGGAGGGACTAAGGGTTCATGATGCTAAACCAACAGGAGAGGATCTCCAAATGTTGATGACGATGATGATGATGATGACAGGGCTGATGATGAGAATGAAGATGGGTCAGATATTGATTCAGGCATTTATTTCTCAGTATGCACAATTCTTAACAGTATTTTCAATTTACACTGAATAACATTTATCACAAGCACGGTTGTACATAGAATATTTCAAAATGATAGTACCCCTATCCTTAATTAGCCCTTTCGGGTTTTCTAATTAAGTATTTTCCACTTAATTTTTCTCTTTTTTGTTTTGTTGTTTTTCTTTTCTTTTTTTATTTACTTTACGAATAGTATCATTTGAGATGATTGGCATTGATCCATTCGATAAGTTCATTCCCGTCGACGTCCATTAGCTTGACTATGCCTTTCGGAAGGATAGTTTTAACCAAGTAAGGCCCTTCCTAATTAAGTTGAAACATCCCTCTTAGATCTGGTAGATTTTTCTTAGCTTGCCCTAATATGCAGTCTCCAACCTTGATGTCATGTTGTCTCACTCTCTTATCGAAAGCTCTGGTGATTCGTCTATAGTATAACTTAGTGTGATAAAGTGCTTTCAACCTTTCACTATCAATTATATTCAAATATGTTAACCTCTGTTCTAGCCGCTTTGTCTCGGGTAAGTCTGCTTCAACTATGACTCTAAGGGATTGCATTTCCACTTTGATTGGAAGTATGACTTTTGTCCGATATACTAATGAGCAAGGAGTTGTCCCCATGCATGTTCTCACTATAGTATGGTATCCCAAGTGAGCAAATGGTAATTTGTTGGCCCAATCACGGTAAGTTTCAATCATCTTTAAGAGGATCTTCTTGATGTTTTTGTTTGTTTCTTCTATTGCTCTGTTGGCCTATGGTTTATAAGATCATGACTTGTAGTGCTTTACCTTGTACTTATCAAGCACTGTTCATACTTCTCCTTCTTGAGCTAGCATAGGTCCTATTGGTCTCCCTTCAATCGATAGATATAGGATTAAGGGCTTTCCCATTTTTAGGGGGTCTCAGAATTAGTCAATTAGTGAGATAGTCCTTGATTCTATCAAAAGTAATTTGGCACTGGTCATTCAAAACCATAGGCTGATCCTTTCTGAGCAACTTGAATATTAGTTCACACACTTTTGTCAATCTGGCAATGAATCTGCTAATAAACTGCAACTTTCCTAAGAATCCCCGGATTTCTTTCTCAATCTTCGGTGTTGGCATTTCACAAATTGCTTTTACCTTATCTGGATCAACTTTAATTCCTCTCTGACTAACTGTGTGTCCTGACATCTTTCCTTAAGTTACCCCAAATACACATTTCGTAGGATTAAGCCTCAAATTGTATTTGTCTTCCCGTTACTTGAACTTCTGCAGTGTGGCTAGATGTTCTTCTTGAGTTTTTGATTTTACCATCATGTCATCAACATAAACTTCTACCTCCTTATGTATCATGTCATGAAAGATTACTACATCCATCATCTGCTAGATCGTACCTGCGTTCTTTAAACCGAAAGGCATTACCCTGCAACAATATGTTCCCCATTCAGTGATGAAGGTTGTCTTAGCTTTGTCGATTATTGCCATGAGAACCTGATTGTATCCTGAAAACCCATCCATGAAGGAGTACATAGCACATGCGGCATCATTGTCAATCAGAACGTCTAAGTGGGGCATAGGTCATCCTTCGGGGATGCTTTATTGAGGTCCCTGTAGTCTACGCAAATCCTTGTGTTCCCATCCTTTTTAGGTACTAGCACCACATTAGCCAACCATTCTGGATTTTCAACCACTTCTAGAAACTTAGCCTTGATATGCTTCTCTATATCCTCTTTACCAACTATGCCCATAACTTATGTTTTGTAGGCTTATGTCCCTCTTTAGTCAAGATATAATACTGAGCGACATCTCTTTCGATTCCAGACATGTCGTCATACGTCCAAGTGAATACTTTCGAGTATTTTATTAGTATTTTTTCTAATTTTCTCCTTTCCCTAGGGGTAACATCTTTTAAAAAATGCAATATGTGACTATTTTCATCCGTGGCCATATAAAATTGTTCAGTGTTAATGGAATGAATGTCAAATATGCTCATGTAAGGTTCAATGAAATGCTCATCATTATCAAAAGATAAATAAAAAAAGTAAGTAAAATTATATTTCATTACATCATACTTAGAGTTTGGTACATCAAAAGATTAAAATAGATTAGTAATACAAATATCATTAGGAGTAGGTGCATCATCAAGCATAATATCCTCTATGTTGGACTCAATGAGAGCTGCAATGTCGGCATAGCTAGGGCCCTTAGTTTCCAAGCTCATACTCTACAGAACTTGTTTAATCTCAGTAACAGAAATGATTCCTTCTTCTTCAAACTGATTATATTCTTCTCCTATACTATTGATCACATCAACAAAGATCTTGAAACTCGATTTCTTGATCCCATTGCATTCCCATTCCTTAGGCTGACCTTAGTACTTAAAGAGACCTTTGCAAATGAAGGTAGTTTTCTTTCCTTTGTCTATGGTCGAATCATATCACAGTCCTTGCTTGCTAGTCTGTCCCTTAAAGTCTGGCAGTTTTGAGATCCCATTCTTCTTCTTTTTGGGCCCAGTTCCCAGTTTATAACTCATTTTCTTCATCATGGCTGTCACCTTCGAACTGACCCAATCCTCATTGATCATTGATACTTGAAAGACTAGAGGTGTCATATTCATGCATGCAACCAAGATGTTATTCTCAGCTTCAATTATGGCTACCTTTCCATCTAATGGAAACTTAATTTTCTAGTGAAAAGTAGATAGTACTCTTTTGAGTGTATGAAACTAGGGCCTTCCTAGCAGCAAAGCAAATGTAGGTGGGATATCCAGTACTGTAAAATTCCACAACAGACTCAATCTCTCCCGTAGTGACAGTTACCTTGAAGGTTCCCACTACTTGCTTTTTGGAGTCATCATAAGCCCTAATTATCAAGTTGGATGCTTCAAGTTCTTTAACTGGTATCCTAAACTTATGAAGTAGCCTGAGTGGGCAGACATTGATGGTTGATCCATCATCAACCCTAATACATGATGTCCTTTTAGCTCTCATGATCATTTGGATGAATAGAGGCCTACTATGAGCTTTCCCTTCCAGGGGAAGATCACTATCAGAGAAAGAAACAACACTACTAGGTTTTGGAAGTAGTGAAGCTATCATATCCTTGGGAGTAGTGTTTGAAGAAATCTTTGTATCATCCAAAGTGCATGCCAGAGCATTTTGGTGTTTCTCTAATATCATTAATAGGTCCCAAATACTAACTGAGCTTGGGTTTATTTGAGCTGTTTTAAAACTGTATCTTCTTGCACTTGAACAGTGGGTTCACTCTCTTTTGTAGCAACTTCCTTGGCAACAGATCAAGTTAGGATGATTGTTCATGATGTGTCTCCTACTAGAAGGTCTTTTACTGTAAGCCACCTTCCTATAACATTCCCATTGAGTCAGTTGTGTCTGGAAGATAGGGAGATGAATGTGAGGATGAAAAGCTAACAAGTGAGAAATTATCACTAAAGAAAGAAACATGCCTGGTAAAGATATGGAAAGATGGAAAAAAGGACTAAACTATCGGGACTATTGACATTTGGTACAACTCTGAAGTGGAAGACAATATGGGCTACAATGTGTGGACAAATACTCCTGAAGTGAACCATGTCACTAGAAGCGAAAAAGGTTATCAACCAGCTAAGAAAAAGATAGACAAGGCAATAGAGAGAGGAAGGAGATAAAGATGAAACATCAGAAGTGCAAGAAAAGAATTTAATCCTTGAACAACTCAAGAGGGATAAAGCAAATAGAAGCATTTTGGAGCTTTTGATGCATTTCAGTAATCATAGAAAGGCTCTTGTCAAGGCCTTGTCTAAAATGAGCATTGAAACTGCTGCTACACCTGAGGCTATGCTACCAAAGGTTACTGAGAAGAAACATGGAGTGACAACATTCTTAGATGAGGACTTACCTTTAGAAGGGTGAAATCACAATAAAGCTTTGTTTAACCCAGCTGAAGCTATAGGCAAAAGAACCAATTATATGATGGTGTCTACAATTAATGTATGCCTATTAAAGATCTTACCTAACTTAGGTCTGAAAGTTGATAATTTAACAAATTCATATTTAATAGTCAGAGCTTATGATGACAGCACAATGAGTGTAGAAGGCACATTCCAAACTTAAGTGAAAATTGGTCATGTTGAGTCGATGGTGGAATTTACTATCTTAGACATACCTATTACTTATGCCTTGTTATGGGGTAGACCTTGGTTGAATGTTCTTAGAGGAGTACCCTCAACTGTGCATCAGAAGATAAATTCCCCCAGAAAGGAGAAGTGGTGACTATAGATGCAAGCATGAGTAAAGTTGTCATAACCATATTAGCTAATCAGAAGCAAGTAATAGCACCTCCAGGTTTCCAAGTGGCTGGAATCTTCGATGGGACTGAAATGGATCTAAGAGTTTCAAAGATGATGGAAATGATACAATATCAACCTAGATTGGGATTCGGGAAGAACCAATAAGGCATTCTTAGGCTGCCAAGTGTCAAAACCTAGAATGATACTAAAGGATTGGGATATCATGAGATGGATTTGAATGGTAAAAAAGTTAAGAAGGGACCAAAGAACAAAGGGAAAGCTCCGCATAAATTGCAACATCTAGAAAAAAGCTTTGTCAAAAAAGGAAAGGGAAAATTCTACCTGGGTACTGCAGAGCCTGTCAATGTAGCTAGAGTGAATGTTCCTAGATTTGAGATTTTCAAGGAATAGATCATAAAGAGTCTTGTGAGACAACTAAGAGGATGTGATGGAGTGAGTTGTTGAGAAGATGGGGACTATGGCCATTGAAGAGCTGCTGTGTCTACCACCTAACAAAGAGCCACCATAGGATTTAGCTACTCTGATTAGTAATAGCTTTAGTGATGTATTTTATGAAGAAACTAATCTAATAACATCTGGTGTTTATGAAGATAAAAACTCTGTTTTTCCTATGGTTAATGATATAAATTCTAGTTTGGCTTACTTGTGTGATGTTCATCCTAATAGTATTGTGCATTTTAATATTGATCGTATGTGCATGTTAGACATTAATTCCATTAAATTAAATTCATTTAACATGGGCACAAATTATAATCCAAAGAACATTTCTATATCACATAATGTAACTCCTGAAGAGGGAAAATTTTGAGAGAATATTCACAAAAAGAAAGATAGTATTTTCTTGGTCTTACAAGGACATGCTAGGCTTAGATTAGAATATTACAGAGCATCATATTCCAACTTATCCAAATATCAAGCCGATTAAATAGAAGCTTCGCAAATTAAGACCTGAATGGATAGAAAAAATAAGGGAAGAAAATGCTAAGCAAATCCATGCCAATTTTCTTGATATAGTTGAATATCCTTAATGGTTAGCAAATATAATGTCAGTTCCTACGAAAGATTGTAAGTTACGAATGTGCGTGGATTTTAGAGACTTAAAAAGCATGTCCCAATGATGACTTTCCTTTACCTCGTATTGGTTGATAGTGCGGCATCGAGCGCAATGTATTTTTTCAGGGATGGGTTTTCAGGTTATAACAAAATAATGATGGCAGTTATGGATAAGATCAAAACTGCTTTCATCATAGTATGGAGAACATATTGTTACAAGGTAATGCCTTTCGAGTTAAAGACTACAGAGGCAACTTATTAGGGAACAGTAACTGCATTGTTTCATGACATGATACATAAGGAAGTAGAGGTCTATGTAGATGATATAATGGTCAAATAGGAAATGAGGAAAGGTAATTTTGAGGCATTGGACAAGTTCTTAGCTAGAATTGAGAAGTATAACCTGAGGCTCAATCCAAAGAAATGCATTTTTTGGGGTAACTTCAGGAAAACTGCTTGGACATATAATCAACTAGAGAGGAATAGAAGTGGATCCAGATAAGATCAAAGCTATACAAGAGATGCCTATACCAAAAACAGAGAAAGAAGTAAATAGGTTTATAGGGAAACTACAGTACATCAGTAGATTCATAGTATAGCTTGCTATTGTTTGTGATTCTATATTCAAGCTCCTAAGAAAGAATCAACCTATAGAATAGAATGAGGAGTGCCATAAAGCGCTTGAAAAGATCAAAGAATACCTTACAAGTTCAACAGTTTTAAAACCACCCGGCTAAGGGAAACCCTCGATTTTGTACTTAGCTTGAGAAGAGAAAGAAATGAGGGCAATGTTGGCACATGAAGGACCATAAGGATAGAACATGTAGTGTACTACCTCAATAAGAAATTTTTTCCATAGGAAGAGAAGTATGACCTAGTAGAGAAGACTTGTCTGATCATGATTTAGGCTATAAGGAAATTAAGGCATTATTTCCAATTATATAAGATATAAGTTGTTTCAAGAATAGATCCTTTAAAGTACTTATTTTAGGCACCCACTCTGACTGAAAGGATGTCTCGATGGTTGGTATTGCTAATAAAATTTGACATCGAGTACATCACTACAAAAGTTATCAAACGGAGAGTTGTGGCAGAGTTTCTAGCTTAGAACACGATATAAGGAGATGAACAGTGGAGTCTAGAGTTTCCTGATAAAAATCTAGCAATGACTGAATGCAGAGAATGGAAGATGTACTTTGATGGAGCTATGAACAATAAAGGAGTAGGATTAGGAGTCATCTTACTACACTGGAGGAGGAAACTATTCCTATGGCCAGAAAACTGGATTTTAAGGTCACAAATAACAGGGCTGAGTATGAAGTATGTATTTATGGGATAGAGGCAGCTTTAGTAGTAGGAGCAAAAGATCTACTAGTTTATGGAGATTCCTTATTAGTCATCAGTCAGGCTAATGAGGAATGGGAAGTAAAGGAAGAAAGGTTGAAACCTTATGTCTGTTATTTGAAAGATTTCATGAAAGGGTTCAAAAAATGCCTTTTTATTCACTTGTCAATAGATGAAAATCAAATGGCAGATGCATTAGCAACTCTCTCTTCAATATAGGATAGTCTGATTAAAATGACTACTAAACCTTTATTGGTAATGAAGGCAAAAGCCTCGTTTTATGACAGTGAGCAAGTTATGAATATTCAGAGGGGACCAGAAGAGAAACCATGGTTTTATGATGTTTAGAAATTCATAGAAGAGAGAAAGTATCCAGATGATGCAACCTCAGAAGACAAATATTCTCTTCGTGTTCTTACACATAATTATGCAAGTCATGATTGAGTATTGTATAAAAGGATGATGAATGGTAAACAATTGAGGTGTCTCAAGAAAGAAGAAGCATAGGAGGTAATGAAATAAATTCATGCAAGAGTTTGTGGACCTCACATGAATGGGATTATCTTAGCAAAGAAGATTATGCGATAAGGATACTATTAAATAAGCATGGAAAGGGACTGCATCAGAATAGTGAGGCAATGTCATGAATGTCAGATACGTGGGAACTTTAAACATCGACCATCGATAGTGCTGAATAGTTTATCATCCCATTGGCCTTTTACAGCATAGGGAATAGATATTATAGGAGAGATAAGGCCTACATCATATATATATTCCACATAAAATCACACATTTTCCACATATATTCAACTTACAAAATTCTTCTAGAACTCCTATTTTCCTTCAATTCCTGAAAAATATATAAACAAACATTTAAAAGCAACTAATAAAATTACAAACTAACAAATAATAAACAAAAAGTAAATGAAAACAAGCTTGGTTAAGCCCCTAAGAAGCGCTATTTTTTAAAGTCCATGAGTGAGACCATAATAATCATTATTTTATTGAATATATCAACCAGGCAACTTAGAAAAAATTCTCCAATGTGCCTCCATGATATAGCTTTAATCATTGCCCATTTACTTTGAATTTTTCTCCCTGAGTGTTGCATAATGCCACAGCTCTCTGAGGATACACTTAAGTAACCATAAATGGCCCTAACCATCTACTCTTTAATTTTCTTAGAAATAACCCGAGCCTTAAATTGAACAACAACACTTGATCATCCTCTTTGAACCTTTTGCTTCTAACTTTTGCATCATGCTACTTCTTTATACATTCTTGTAAATCCTTGAATTCTCATATGTTGTTTCTCTAATGTCCTCTGGCTCACTCAACTTTAGAATCCCCCTTTTAGCTACCCTTTTGAAATAAAAATTCAAAGCTTTCACTACGTAATAGGCCTTGTGTTCAAACTCAATAAGAAGATGACATGCTTTGCCATAAACCAACATGTATAGAGACATTCCAATAAGTGTTTTATATGCAGTTCTAAATGCCGAAAAAGCATCATCAAGCTTCCTTGCCCATTCTTTTCTTGACTTACTCACTATCCTTTCCAGGATCTTCTTTAACTCTTGATTGCTCATCTCAACTTGCCCAGTTATTTGAGGGTGATAAGGTGTTGCTACTTTGTGCTTCACCCCATAATGAGCCAACAAGGCTTCCATATTTTTGTTACAAAAATGTGTTCCCTCATCATTTATGATAACTCTAGGCATTCCAAAATGAAAGAAAAGTTTCTTGAAAATTTTGCAAACAACCCTTGCATCATTTACCGAAGAAGCTTGAGCTTCCACCCATTTTGACATATAATTCACACAAATAAGTATGTACTTGTTCACTTGTTTACCTCTAACATAGGAAATGGCAATATGAAATCAATGCCCCAAACATCAAATATTTCAACTTGTAGAATTCTTGATTAAAGCATTTCATATTTCTTTGAAATGTTGCCACTCCTTTGGCATTCATCACAATTGAGCATGAATTCATGAGCATCTTAAAAGATTGTAGGCCAAATGAAACATGCTTCAAGAACTTTAGCAATTGTTCTCTATAGAACAAAATGACCACCATTAACCATCCTATGACAATGTTATGATACTGACTCAATTTCTTCATTTGCTATGCACTTTCTTATTATGCCATCATTATACAACTTCCATAGAAAAAGGATCATCCCATAAGTAATATTTGGAATCATGGATTAGTTTTTTCTTTTGTTGACTAGTGAATGCCTCTGGAAACTCCCTACATGAAATGAAGTTAGCTATATCAGCAAACCAAGAAGTGTCCATTTGTCTAATTGCCAATAGCATCTCATATGGAAATATCTCCTTCTTCTTAATGCAACTCCAACCTTGATAGATGATCAGCCACAACATTTTTAGATCCCATATTATCTTTAATCTCAATATCAAACTCTTACAATAAAAGAACCCACCTAATGAGCCTTAGTTTAGAATCTTTCTTGTTCATTAAGAACTTTAATGCTACATGATCGATATATACCATTACTTTAGATCTAAGGGGATAGGACCTAAACTTGTCAAATGTAAAAATAACTGCCAACAACTCCCTTTCAGTAGTAGAAAAATTCAGTTGTGAATATGACAATGTTTGACTTTCATAGTAGATCACTTGTAACTTGTTTTCCTTTCCTCTATCCAAGCACTACTCCTATTGCATGATCACTTGCATCACACATTAGTTCGAATAGGAGATTCCAATCGGGTGCCACAACTATAGGAGTCGAAATGAGTGCCTCCTTAAAAGCCAATTTACACTCATTAGTAAAAATGAAAGGTGAATATTTTTCAAGTAATTTACAAAGAGGCTTAGAAATTTTTGAAAAATCCTTATTGAACCGCCTATAAAAGCTTGCATGCCCAAGAAAGCTTCTAACACCATTGACATTTGTTGGATATTGAAACTTTTCAATGGTCTCCACCTTTTCTTTGTCAACCTAGATGCCTTGAGCCAAAATCTTGTGTTCTAAGACAATTCCATCATCAACTATAAAATGGCATTTTTCCTAATTAAGCACCAAGTTGGTTTCTGCACAATGTGTAAGAACTCATTCTAGATTTTCCAAAAATCTTTCAAAAGAGTTTCCATAGACTGAGAATTCATCCATGAAACATCCATAACTTCCTCCACAAAGTCTACAAATATGGCCATCACACACCTTTGTAATGTTACTGGAGCATTACATAATCTGAATGGCATCCTTCTATACATAAATGTGCTACATAAATGTGCCATAAGGAAATGTCAAAGTGGTTTTCTCCTGAACCTCTAGAGCTATTGTAATTGGATTTTATCCTAAATAACCATCCAAGAAATAGTAGAATGCATGTCGTGCTATTCTCTTCAACATTTGATCAATGAATGGCAAAGGTAGTGATCTTTTCTTTTGGCTTGCTTCAATTTCTTATAATCAATGCATACCCTCCATCCATTAACCACTCTAGTAGGAATCAACTCCCCTTCCTCATTTTCCATACTGGTCATTCCTCGGGAATTGTCTTTATTACCTTAATTAATAATTATTAATTTACATTAATTGATGCCTAAGAGAGATTGATTAATGTTTTAGGAAAACTCAAGATATGCATGACTAATTGAGTACTAAATTTGGATAGCTTAGTGATTGTAAGGTGATTTAAGTCCTAGCAATTTTCATAAAATATAATTTTTTTATTATTTTTATTGAATTATTTCTCTATCTTTGAAGTAGATTTATTAAATTCACAATTTAGTTTAAGTTTACATACATTCATTTTTAGTTTTAGACACTAAGAGGTTGGTATATAGGTGATTGGATCAAAATCTCTATGGGACAATATTATTATACTACTTATCGACGCCATGCACTTGCAGTTCGAACAACAAGTTTTTGGCGATGTTGTCAAAGATTTTGATCTAATATCATAATTGATCCAATTTCTATTCTATTTAGGCACCAATTCTTTATATTTTTATTTTAAGTCTTTATTTTTTTTATTTTATTAAGTTGATTTTTGATGTATACATAATACCCAAATATCCAAAAAGGAACTGCTTTCGTAGATACTAGAGCTTACTAGGTTTAAGAAAGAGAATCATAGGCATTCTTGAGAAGAGTCAAGCACAATGGCTAATACAGGTGGAAATGTTATTGATATAAGGGTCTTATTAGAGACATATATGTCGGGGTTAGGAGGTACACAACAAAGCATCACAAGGATGAATATTGAGGCCAATAATTTTGAGATTAAGCTGGCCTTGTTGCAAATGATGCAATCAACTGTCCAATTTTATGGAATGCTGAATGAGGACTGAATGACCACACACTAAAGTTTTTGGAGATTTGTGATATAGTCAAATATAATGGTGTGTTAAATAATGCACTTTGATTGAAGTTATTCCCTTTCACTCTAAAGGTCAAGGCTAAAGCATAGTTGAAGTCTTAACCACTAGGTTCTTTTAGTAATTGGAATGATTTGGCTAGATCATTTTTAGCAAAATATTTTCCACCATCCAATAGAGTGAAGGTGGTGAAGGAGCTATCTTTATTTAAGTAATTTGATAATGAATCCTTGATTGAGGCATGGTAGGCGTTCATAGATTTACAAAGGAGTTACCTTCATTATGGACTACTTAAAGATGTACTAATTATAATATTTTATAATGGAGCCATAAGTTCCATAAGAGACTCAATGGATGCCAAAGTGGGCGGGTTCTTGATGAGGAAGACAGTAGATGAAGCTGTTATGATTGCTGGTTTACAGGACATGATCATTGCATTTATAGGATCAGGGTACATAGGCTAATAGTGACCACCTACCAGTTTCCGTTATTATTGTTGTTGGGAGAGTTTGCCTGAATAGGCTTTGTAGATTGGAGTCACCACCCAACTTGAATCGGAAGAAAGTGAATTAAAAATCAACTTCCATAACTAGAGAATCCGAGGGTAGGAGGTACTTATTCTATTTCTTATCATACATTCAAAATAGAAAATAAAAGGGGAAATTGGGATTAAGGATTACATTGCCTCAGAAAAAAGCCTATTCTAATAATTGCATTAAAATAATAAAAAGGAAATAAAATAAATCTGCAAAACAAAGGTTAGTTTTCACACATATGCAAGCACATATCATATTTAGGACAATTTAATATATTTCATTCATAATTGAAATAATAAATAAAGTAATAATTAAACACATAAGCAAACAAGAATGCTAATGGATGCATAATGCAAGATTTTAGAATTTGGGTACTTTAGTACGAAGTCATCATTTTTATTTATGAAAATAAGATTTTTATGATGATGCAAATATAGAGAAATTAAAATGTAAAATTGCAAATAAAATGATAAAAGTGATAAAGATATTATTCTCGCCATAAAAGTATTAACTTTATGATAAAATAATAAATTCATCAATGAAAACAATAAAAATGACAAAGATCGTAAATTTGCAATAAAAATAATAACAATACAAGTGAAGTAAACAAAAAGGGCGAAAAAAATATTATTTTCACCATAGAGATTTGAACTTTATGATAAGAATAATAAATTTACCAAAAAGGATAATAGAAATAATAAAAATGCAATTAATATAATTAAAAATAAGAAAATGTAGAATTAAAATATTGAAAGTGATAACAGTGTAATTTCCACAATAAAAATATCCACTTTATGATAAAAATAACAATTTAACCCAAAAGGGCATAAAAAGCAACAAAATGATAAGAATGCAATAAAAATAATAAAAAATAAAACTGCAAAAATAAAATAATTAAAGTGGTACAAATGTCATTTCCAACATAGAAATATTAACTTTATGATAAAAACGGCAATTTTACCCAAAAAAGACATAAAGATAATAAAAATTATAAAAATATAACAAAAATAATAAAAATGCAGAAATATTAATATAAATAAATAATAAAAGCTGGAATGAATAAATTAAAATGATAAAGATGCTATTTTTACCATAAAAAAGCAAACTTTAGGATAAAAATACCACATTTACTATAAAAGACATAAATATGACAAAAATAGCAAAAATACAATAAAAATGATAAAAGTGCAAAAATAAATATGCAAATAAATAAAAATTACAGAAATAATAATATTAAAATGATAAATTTGATATTTTTACCATAAAAATATGAACTTTATGATAAAATACTGAATTTACCATAAAAAAACATAAAAGCAATAAAAATTTCAAAAAACTAATAAAAATAGCAAAAATACATCAATAAATACATATATAAATAAAGATGACAACAACAAAAATATAAAAATAATATAGATGATATTTTTACCATAAAAATGAGAAGTTTATGATTAAAATACCAAATTTACTATAAAAAGCATAAAATCAACAAATTAAGAAAAAGGCAACAAAAATAAATAAAGTACAGAAATAACTAAATAAATAAATAAATATGACAGAAATAAATTAATAAAATAAAGTAATAAATATTAGAGCATTGAAGTAGATAGAGCTTATGCAAATATAATTCACTTCAAAGCATGCTCTAAGTAATTTGTTTAGTGAGTGCGTTTTACACTCCATCTCACTCTTTTTTTTTATGGTTCCAAAAGATGCAAGAATCTACCAACATAGACTAGACTTTAAGCTTTACTTACAATCATCTTTCTAGAACACCAACAATTTAAGTTCAATCACTCATTAAGAAAGTAACCATTAAGTTCATTAAAGTTCAAAAGTCCTCAACCACAGTTTATTCCTCTAGCTTAATGAATTCAAAATAAAGAATTAATAGGAGATTATTTCACTTTTTCAAGGAAGCAATAGCATAATGAGTCTCACTCATTACATAAATGAGCGCAAATTCTCAAGTACTATGCAAATAAATCCCAAAATATAATCTATATGTTGATAATAAAAAAAAATGCATGAAATGCATAATTCCCTTTCTATATAAATTCTTAAATGCAAAAGTTTTAAATATAAAAGAAAATAAAAAAAAACTAAAATATAAAAAGAAACTAACTCCCCTCTAATGAGATTCGGTTCATGGAGATGAAGATGGAACAATAACACCCGCAACCTTAATAGCTTTCATTATCTTCTTTAATTATTATTTTTGATACTTGACAGTTCTTTAAAATTCCAAGTGTGCTTCGTATAAGTTTGCATTAATGCTTAGCTCTATTCTTTCCAAATGATCTTCAAATCTTTGGCAATTAAAGGTCTCTTATTCCAGTTTCTTCCTCTTCGTCCATTCTTCATTGGTACTTACTTCTTCACTCTCTTCATCTTTTGAAGATGAAGAATTCTTTTGCCTCAATGCATACTAGTGTAATAGGGTAGCAACTCCTAGCATTTGGCTCTTGCAATGTCATCCAATTCCTTATAACTTCAGCTTTGATAAGGGCTTTGGCATTCAATGTTCCAATTTTGTATCTTCCAAAACCATATGTGTCTAGATCTCTATTTGTAAAGTACATTGCCAATCTCGTAACTATGTCCTATTGAGATAGTCGCCTTTCTTGATTGCACCACATGACTCAAAGTTTAGAAAACAAAGTGTATACTCGAAACTCGAGTATTAGAATATAAGCACTATAACATGAATAATTCACTCATAGTTACCCTATAACTATCCTGCCTTCCAAAAATATTATATGCCATGAATTTATGCATCATAAGTAATGAATGGTCTTGAATGAATCCATTAGGCATACCTTCTCCTATACCAAAAGTCTCATTATTTATAATTATTGTCACACCTCGTCTCACGTAGCCCGAGATGGACGTTTAAAACCAACCATTCAACAAAGGATTTAATTTAATCAAATTATATATTAATTATAATTATATTAGTTAAAAGAATTAAAATAAGCTTGATGTAATCATGT